>JAUTXX010373941.1:0-13255 GCA_032273605.1 Panulirus laevicauda | reverse complement strand
ACACCACATGTCCTCAAACATTTTATTTCCAACACATCTACCCTCCTCCACACAACCCTATCTATAACTCATGCCTGGCAGTCATCTGATATTATTGGAATTACTATTCCTTAAAACATAACCATTTTTTGCCCTCTGAGATAACATTCTCTCGATCCACACATTTTTCATCACTCTCAGAACCTTCACCTCCTCCCCTATCCTATGACTCCACTTCTTCCATGGTTCCATACACTGCCTAGTCTACTACCAGAAATCTAAAACACTTTGCTCCCTCAAGTTTTTCTCCATTCAAACTTATATCCCATCTGACTTGTCCCTTACCCCTGTTGAGCCAAATAACCTTGCTTGTATTCACATTTACTCTTGACTTTCTCCTTGCACACACCCTTCCAAACTCACTCACCAACTTCTGCAGTTTCTCACTTGAATCAGCCACCAGTGTCGTATCATCAGCAAACAACAACTGACTCACTTCCCAAGCCCTAGGCCTTTCATCCCCAACAGACTGCATACTTGCCCCTCTCTCCAAACTTCATGCATTTACCTCCTCACCACCCCATCCATAAACAAATTAAACAACCATGGTTACATCACACACACTTGCTGCAGACCAACTTTCACTGGGAACCATTCACCTGCCTTTCTTCCTACTCAACCCATACCATAAATTCTTAAGACCTTCCACAAAGCAACTCACTCAGCCTCCTGTGTCAGCGAGGTAGCACCAGGAAAACTGACAAAAAAGACCACATTCATTCACACTCGGTCTATATCTGTCATGTGTAATGCAATGAAACCACAGCTCCTCATTCACATCCAAGCCCCATAGATACTTTCCATGGTTTACCCAAGATGTTTCACATGCCCTGATTCAGTCCATTGACAGCATCATGGCGACCCCGGTACACCACATCATTCCAAATCACTCTATTCCTTGCATGCCATTTTTTGACATACATCCGAGTTTCGTACTGACTGCCCAGTCGGATCTCAAAATGGACGTAAGTCGGACGTATGTCAGCATGGCATGTAGAATTCATAAACTTGTACAATATTCTTTTATCCTTCTCAATTTCTGTCATGATTATCTTGTTTTCTATTAGTGGCTTTACTATATGATTCTGTAGTTTCTTTTTACCTTTTATTTAAGATTCTTTTGTTCATATTTCATAATTTTTTATTTTTATGGTATGCAAGTTCTATAATGATAATCTCATTTTTGTTCAACCAGTTTTATGAATTGACATTTTTTGAAATAACTGTGGTTTATTAAAAAGAGATTGGTTATTTTTTACCTTTTCAGTAGCTCTTGCATCAGTACTTGCTGCTTCTTCTGTGACTTGAATGTTATACAAGTATATCTTCTTTTAAATCTATTGAACCAACCATAATTTGCTGTGAAGCTCTCGATATAATTCGCTCCCTCAAAGTCTCAAAAAACTCCTAGCCTTTGTCTGAATTGTTAGTAAGCCCAGCAGTATACATTTATGAATTTGATCTTCCATCTACAGCATCAACAACTTTTCCATTTCTTGGATAAGCCCATGTCGTTGCTTTGTTATTATTGTAGACTTCATACTTGCTGAACCTTTCATTGCTTCACGTATTTTTTCTTTGGCCATTGAAATTGTGGAGACCATCAAATGGGAGAACTGTCGATCACATGCAGTCACATTAGATTTTTTCTTCCTTCATATTGGGTGATTACCTTCATTTTCAATTCCAAATTGAGCATTTTCCTCCGCTTCTTGGCTGATCTATCAATATGTGATGAGTTTTTTCTTTTTCTCATCATCTTTGGGATTTGATACAAAAATGGTTTAATCCAGCATGAAAATTTGTTAAATTTACTTGAATAATGCGTGCTTACTGAATAGTAACTGAAAACAAGATCTGAGAGAGATGCTATTATTTCCACAATTACAGGATATCGTCTGATTGTCACTATCATACGCACGCAACCATTAGCACTAGCAGATGTACGACCAAGCATAATTTTTATATTTGCGTATTTTTTTATTATTTTTCCCTGGTCGTACGTACGGATGGTCATGAGTTGCATATGGCATATGGCAAATATGTATGAAAAAATATATGTATTTTTTTTTATTTATATATTTTTCCATCCATTTTCTTCCCATACATATTCGCCATTTCGCGCATTAGCAAGATAGCTTCAAGATCAGATGACTGAGCCTTAAAGGGAAATTCCTCATTTGGCTCCCTTCTCTTTTCCTTCTTTTGTAAAAGTAAAAGCTGGAGGGGAGGATTTCCAGCACCCCAATCCCAACCCTTTTAATCACCTTATATGACATGCAAGGAATCCATAGGAAGTATTCTTTCTCCCCTATTCCCCGGGATAAGTGCAATCACAGTGTTAGGAGAGTAGTCACAACAGTCAGGAATATGGGTAGAGTGTTAGCTTCCATTAGATGATTACAGAAGGAGAGGACATAACACATTCCCTTTGGTGAACACTTAACTCTCCTAAGGACAGCAGAGGACCTCAGCTTGAGGGTAAGAGGATGTCACGACCTCATGATAGGAATTTAGTTGATCAAAAGGAGTTAAAAAATTTGTAGAGGTAGGAGTGCAGTAGGTGAAAAAAATGAAAATAGTGGTGGTTAGGAGACAAACATTAAGCCACACAACAATGAAGTCTGGGGATCATAATTACTTAAGGTGTGTTGATGTTGGAATAAGCAGACTCCACCTCTGAAATGTAATCAGGAATGAAGATTATAGTTAAAGATGTATAAGGAGTTAGTGAGAATATCATTACAGAGTTGGGTTCCCAAAAGAAGTATGATATTAGGAAACATAATAGGTTAGATGTTCAACAGATGGGAGATTCATAGAAAGACCACAAATAGTGGTGAAATGAATAGGAAAAGGTAAACTCTTTTCAAAGGATACAAGCTGGGACATAAGTCTAAATGGAGAAAAACTGGGGGAAGTGAAATGTTCTAGTTATCTGAAAGTAGACTTGGCAGTGAATGGAACCATGGAATCAGAAACAAGTCATAGTGTGGAGTTGGGGGCATAGGTTCTGGATGCGATAAAGAATGTGAGGAAAGAGGAAATGCTATCTCGGAGAGCAAAAATGGGTGTGTTTGGAGGAATAGTAGTTCCAACAATATTATATTGTTGCAAGGCATGGGCTATAGACAAGGTTGTGCAGAGGAGGGTGGACGTGTTGAAAATGAAAAATCAGAGGACAATATGTGGTGTGAGGTGGTTTGATTGAGTAAGTACTGAAAGGGTAAGAGAGATGTGTGGTAATAAAAAGGGTGCGGTTGAGAAAGCAGAAGGTGCATTGAAATGGTCTGGATATATGGAGAGAATGAGTGAAGAAAAGTTGACAAAGAGGATATATATATGTTAGAGGTGGAGGGAACAAGGAGATGCAGGAGACCATATTGGAGGTGGAAGGATGGAGTGGAAAAGATTTTGAGTGATCGGGGCCTGAACATGCAGGAGGGTGAAAAGTGTGTATGGAAAAGAGTAAATTGGATCAATGAGGTATAATGGGTTCAACATTCTGTCAATGGACTGAACCAGGGCATGTGAAACATCCTGAGTAAACCCAGGAAAGGTCTGTGGGGCCTGGATGTGTATAGAAAGCTGCAGTTTTAGTGCATTACACATAACAGCTCATGTATGGATGTGAACGGTTATGACTTTTCTTCATCTATTTCCTGGAGCTACCTTGCTGACATGGGGTGGTGATGCTGTTTCATGTAGGGTGGGGTGGCACCAGGAATGGATGAAAGAAAGCAAGAATGAATACGTGCGTGTATATATGTATATGTATGTGCATATAACCACAAGGAAAACGAAACATAAGTTCCCAAGTGCCCTTCCTGGGAACTCATCGTGTTTCATTTTCCTCCAGGTTATATACATATACCACATCATGCATACCACTGTGACCTCTTCCTACATGTATATGTAAGTGTATCATACATGTACATATACATACATGCATATATACACAAATACACCTACATACATATACATACACACACATATGCACATGTTCATACTTGTACGCCTTTATCCACTCCCTTCCCACAGGAAATATGCATCTATGCATATGTATATATATATGTAAATGTATATGTATTATGCATATGTGAGTGGATGGGTCTTTCTTCATCAGTTTCCTGGTGCTACCTCCCTGATGCGAGAAACAGCGACCAAATATGAAAAAATATTATCATTAATTACCATTATCATTCCTGTACTTGATTGCCATTTTCTGCATTAGGAAGGCAGCACCAGGAATCAGATGAAGAAAGACCATCGACTAACATACACATATATGTAGACATACATACATGCATATGTACAGATATACACATACATATGTACACATTCATACTTGCTCAACTTCATCCATTTCTGGCGCCACCCCACCCTAAAGGAAACAGCATTGCCACCCTCTGCATCATACTTGTTTCCATTTTCAATGTTTGCAAGGTAGCACAGAAAACAGACAAAGAAATAGCCTTATTCAATTACATTAAATCTCTGACTGTAATGAAAAACGCAAAACAACAGCCCTGTGCCCACACTCATGTCACAATCTTTCCATAGTTTCTGCTGAATACATCAAATGTCCTAGCTCAGTCCAATGATGGCATGTTGCCCTCTATATATTTTTGTTTAGGTTATACAATTTTGCTCCAATTCACTCTATCCCATGCACACCCTATATCTACCTGCTCATTCACATCCCAAGCATTCAAAACCATTTCCACCCTATCCTAACATCTCCAATTAGGTCTCCCTCTTCTTGTCTCCTACACTTCTAACAAAAATATCTATCAACCTCTTTACACTCTTCCTCTCCATAAGTCCAAACTATATCATTACACCCCCTTCAACTCTCTCAACCATAGTCTTATTACCAAATCTTTCTTGTATGCTATTACTTCTTAATTAATCCTCTTTACTAAGGAACTCCATTCTAATACATTCATCTTCTATACTTTCTCATCTGGACCCCATACCTCACAACCAATCAACAGCATCAAGACTACTATACCATCAAACACAACTATCTTTACCCACAATGACAACAAGTTCTCTTTCCACACACTCCTCAGTACATACCTTAACCCCTTCATACACCTAATGATTCACTTCAGCTCCCATCTACACTCACAGATTAGTCTAAAACGCCCTTCTTCCACCAGTTCTCTCCAATGAAACTTACCCTCCAACTGACTTGTCTCTTTATACTGCTGAACCTAATACCTTACTTTTACTCACATCTAATATAAACTTTCTCCTTTCACACACTCTTCCAAACACAGACACAACCTTCAACAGTTTCTCTCTCAAATCCGCCACCAACAATATGTCATTAATAAACAAATGACACACCAACCAGGCCCCCCCGAACCAGATTGCATACCTGCTCCTTTCCCCTGTCTGTTCCCTCCAGGAACTCCAAGGGAGTGGCTATAGCAAAAGAGTCCCCATGATAGGTAAAACTCTAGAGCCACTCCTTAGCCTTTAGAGCCTCACCCTCAACAGACTAATCCAGAGGGCAATTCTAGCACAGCGTTTCCACAGGCTCCTACCTAACGTTCCTACTGGCTACTTCTACCCAAGACCTTTAACATTCACCACCCTCACTACCCCATCAATAAAAAAATTAAAGTTATGGTGAAATCATACACCCCTACCACAGGACCACCTTCTTCTGGAACCATTCACCCTCTTTTGTTCCTACTCATAAACCTGCTTTATTCTCTTGTAACACGCTTCACTTCTTCTAACAGCTTTAATCTCATGCCTTACTGTCTTAAACACTTTCCACACATCCCTATCAACTCTATAATATGCTTTTTTTATATCCACATATAAGTCCTGTTTCTCCAAGTATTTCTCACACACATTCTTCAAAACAAGTGCTAGATTCACACACCCTCTACAACTCTTAAAACCACACTGTTCCTCCCAAACATGCATCTCTGTGTAAGTCATCACCCTTCCAAACACTATTCCCCCAGACAACATATCAGGTACTCAACAAACTTACACCTATGTAATTTGAACATTTACTTTTGTCCCCCTTGCCTTTATACAAAGGCACTAAACAGCATTCTACTAATCCTCAGGCACCTCACCATGAGCTATATTCACTGTGAAAATTATAACTAACCAATCCACAACAAAATCAAGCCCTTTCTTAAGAATTTCAACTACTATCCCATCCATTCCAGCTGCTCTGCTGCATGTCTTACAAAATGCTTTCACAACCACTTCTTTTTTCACCAAACCACTTGCTATGACTCTCTTACTTCAAACTCCATGTCCAAAACATCCTATACCCGCCATCCCATCATTGAACAACCCTCCAAAATACTCACTCCATATCCTTTTCATTTCATCTCTGCCCATTACTGCTTCCCCCCTTGCCCCCTTCACTAATGTTCCCATTAGGTCTTTGTTCATTCCCCTGTTTTTCTCACACCTACTAACTTTATTCATAACAACTTCTTATTCTCTTTAAAGTCTAAAGATACTTGCTCACCCCAAATCTCATATACCTTCCTTTTCAGTTCCTGCACCTTCCTCTCCAACACCTTCTGCTATCTCTTCTTCAGCTCCCAATCATGTCCATTCCTTCCTTGCAATAATGCCCATTCGCACCTCTTTCTTTTTCCTTGCATTTAATTGGAGGTGGTGTGGGGCCTGAAACCCTTCCCTTCTTTGTATTTCAATTTTCAACTGGTGGAAGAGACAAAAGAGCCCAGCTCAGTCTCCTTAAAGGCTCAAACTGGGGTGTCTTAATGTGCATGGAAGTAACCAGGATGAGATGAGGGGAGAGACAGGAAGTATGTGCGGGAGGAGACACCTGGATGTTCTATCTCTGATAAATAATAAGCGAAAGGGGAAGGGGACAAATATTCTGGAATTAAAGGTAAAGTCAGGGGTTGTGTGAAGGTGTGAGCAAAGGAAGGGCTGGCACTTCTGCTAATGCAGTCGTGGGAATGTATGAAAGAATGTTATGAAGCAAACCCCAGATTGGTGTGGATAAAACTGAAAGTGGATTATAAGAAGTAGGTTAACAGTGATGGATATGCACCTGGTAACAAGAGATGTGAGGGAGAATGGTAAGTGTTCTGGGAGGAGACGAGTGTGCATGTCAGCAATTTTGATGTGAGGTATTATGCATGAGAGTGGGTGATACAGTACATGAGGGTATAGTTGGCAGCCATGGGATACCCTAGGTTGTGACTGTAAATGGTGAACAGTTTGTGGAGTTGTTTGCTGGAAATGGACTGGTGATTGAAAAAATTTGGTTTAAAAAAGAGGGTCATCCATAAGTATACATGGATGAGTGAGATAAATGGTACATGGACATTACTGGATTATGTCCTTACTGACAGGAGTTAAAAAGAGAGACTCTTGAGCAGGAATGTGCAGAGAGGCAGCAGGTGGGGTGTCTAATCACTTTTTGGTGGAAGTGCAGGTTAACATTTGTAAAGGTGTGCGGAAAAACAGCATTCACAGAGGTGGAGCTTACATGCGCAAGAGAAGTGTGCAGCATACGAACTGTGGGAAATGGGCATGTGAGAAATGGGAGTGAGAGGTGGGATGAGAAAGTTAAGGTGCTGGAGAAAGAAAAAAGAGAGGTATAAGAGCACTACTTATAAAGAATGCATTCAAGTGATTGGGATATGAAAAAAGCAGCTGGAGGTTTAAGAGGAAGTTGCAGGGACTGAAAAAGAGGGCAAATGAGAGTTGGGGTGAGCAAGTATCATCAAACTTCAGAAATACTAAGGTAATGTTTTGGAAGGTGGTTAATAATGTGAGAAGAAGAAGAAAACAAATGGAAGAATCAGTGATGGAGGCAGATGAGAAGTAAAAGTGGTATTAAGCAACGATGAGGTGAGGTGGAGACAGAGTAAGCAATCTATGGATTTACACTTGCAGAAACCACACCATTTCTTCCTTTCTGAATAAAGTGTTGTTTCAGAATCAAGTAAATTTTTTCATATATGCTAATTAAATGAGTAATCAGTATACCTAGCCATCATTTCTGATGCAACAATAAATCATTGGAAGTATAGTATTTGAATTAGTTAAAGAAGTGATGGTGAACAAGACTAGTGACACAGAAGTAACTGACAAAGTACCACAAAGCCCTCACTTAGAAACTGCTAAGAATGTTACTCTCATAAATCCCCTCCATCTCCAATAACAAAAGCATTAAAGTACTTACCCAAACATTAAATTTGACATTCTTATATGCTACTGTCTCAACATTAAATCCAACTGTTGGTATGGTGGTGACGGAATGGCCCAGTTTTAGCTTATACAGGATGGTGGTCTTCCCTGCCGCATCCAGCCCAAGCATCAAGATCCTTATCTCCTTGTTGCCGAAGATCTTACTCAATAGTTTGCCCATCCTGCCCACCCCTGTCGAAGACAAGCTTTGTTAGAGACAGATCTTTAAGATACATTTTTTCAATAAAAAAATGCAGAATAATTAGGTTCATTATCAATGAAATATAAGTCTTAGTGATCCAAACATTTTAGGACAAATAATCTTGTGAAGGTTCACTACGTAATCATTAAACTACAGGAAGGTAGAACTTAAATTCAGATGTTTTTCAAAAACTGTGTAATCAATGCCAAAATACAATAATGTTTTGACAACCAAAAAATCAAAACATTTTCTCCACATCTGAGGTCATACAGAACAATACAAAAAGGTTATATTCAATGTGCAACTTAACAGTCCAATAAATTTGACCTATTCAAAACATCTGGTCCTACAATGAGGCTGGGCTTTATATGAAATATGAAGAGGTTTAAGAATAGGGAGAATGAGAAAAGAGGAAAACTACATTAAGAATTTTGGCGTAAATGGAAATCCTACCTTTTAAAATGGGCTAGGTCATAATAGTTTGGAAGAACATGAGAGGGCAGTAAGTTCCAAAGCTTCCAAGTGCAAGGAAAGATGCAGACATCTAAACAGCCCACCCCTGAGTTTCCAACTCCCACATAGTAATTATGAGACGTAGTGGCATGCTGAGTAATATGCGGTCTCACTAATAGTGAGGACACACACACACAACCAGCTCTTGGGAGCAAAAACCAAAGTATTATCTATAGAATAGGGATAGTGAACCAACACTGCAACACTGGGCAAATGCTACAGTGAGGTTAGACTTGGAGAGTTGATAAGTCACTGTTTTAGACTCATCTGTCTAGTATGTACAGAATGTAGAGTTAGAAGCTCCCTAGTTGTGGCAGCAGTACTCCATATAAGAACGGATCAATCCTTGTATAAAAAGAGCAGCTGTTCATAAGAGAGGATTTTATCGCATCTAAACTTAAGTTAGATGTTACAGTGATACCAAGAATGGTAACTGTTAAGCGGAGGAATTCAAGATCCATCAAGAGATAGGAAAGCTGTGAGGGGGGGTTTTAGAGAGAGAGATAGGGGAGAAACTAGATTTTAAAGGCATTAAGTAAACCATGTTCCATCTACCTCCATCTAGATATCTTGTCCAAATATGAGTTTATAGAGAAAGTTGTTTCAAGGTGAAATACAAATCAAGTAAGAAAAGATGAAGCAGATCTGGAGAAAGTGGAGGAATGCAGTGTTGAGTCATAAGCATATGAGTGTTTTTGGTTATCTACTGATGAAAGGAAATCATTAATAAAATGGAAGAACATGCTAGAGACAAGATAAAACCTGTTAAAAAGCCAGAAAGGAAGCTACTCTTAGATATGAGGGAAAAGGGAAAGAAGTCAAAATAGAGGAGCTTGGAAATAAGGCCCCAATACCATACCCTGTCAAAAGTTTGTTATATGAAGGGCCATTACATAGGATTTCCCAGAATCTTTCAGATGAGAGGACATTAGTAAGAGAGTGTAGGATATAACCAGCATATCTTGCCTTATGGAAGTCATACAGATGATGAGGGAAAAGACTATTAAGAATGTGAGAGTTGAGAGGGGATTCAAAGGTTTTGGAAATAGTAGAAGTCAAAGCAATAGGAGGACAGTTGAAAGGGTTAGAACAGACCCCTTTCTTTGGGATGCAGCATAAAGCTGCATATTTCCACAAAGAAAAATGTTTGGGTTTTAAACAGAAGAGATGAACAAGCACAAGTACAAGTTTGGGAGCAGACTCTTTCAATACACAAGGATAGATGCCTTATTGTTTCCAGAGAGAGAAATGCTTTTTAGACAGTATGAAAAGAGATTACTAGGAGAGGCACAGGATTATTATGGCCATCATCAAGGAATGAGGGAATGCCAGAGTCATTCAAGATGAAGTATGAGGGAAACATAGAATCAAAAAGCTGCTCTGTCAATGGGAGAGACAACTGTGGTATGGTTAGAACAGAAAAAAGAAAGCTAAATATGCCTTTAGCCTAAGACTAGAAAGATCTATCAGTGGATGAAAAGCCATTGTACATCGTGAGGATAAAGGAATACTTTGCCTTAACAATAACATACTTGGAATGATTACATTTTGAGGTAAATGCTGAATGGGAGTCAGAGGAACGAGAAGTTTTTCAAGCCTGATATGCCAGGCCCCTTGCCAAATGACTTCTGAATAAGCATATTTGAATAAAAGATAGGAAGAAGAAGAAGTCTTAGATAAGGAGGGGATATAAGCCTCTATTGCCACATCCATACCCTCTCTTGTATGCTCAACAAAGATAGAAGTATCTCCTTATCAACTCTTGGGGGGTTGCAAGTTCTTCCAGAAAGTGTTATTTATAAACCTTTAAACTGCAAAATACATAAAATGTCGGCATACAAATTGTTGCAACATACATTAGTTGAAATATGATTTCTGTACCATTTTGAACTGTGCAACACACATAGCATTAATAAACTTCAACATTCCATCTCAGCAAAACACAGGTATACAAAAGAATATATTTTTTCTATTTTTCACACTTCTGCATCATATCTTTAATTCCATAGGAATAAAATCCGTTTCAAGAGTTTTTTTGTGCTTTTTGCCCACACAGTGGTAGCCAAGATTCCTAGTACCTGCATGCTTTATAAAGGTTAAGGTGTCAATATTCATGTTTAGGAGGAACTGGTGGGGCTGGGGTGCAGTTAACAGAGCGCTATAGTGTGAAGGATCAGACATGAAAAACACAATCACAGAGTTAGAAGAATAGCCACAATAGTCAGGAATATGGGTAAGGTGAGTAATAACTTCCTTCAGATGATTATGAATGGAGAGATCATACAACATTCCCTATGGTGAACACTAAAGTCTCCTAAGTACAGCAGAAGACCTCAGCTTGAGGGATGTCAAGACCTCATGAGAGGAATTTAGAGAATTGAAAAAAGTAGAAAAACACTACCATACACCACCTGGTATATCGCCACACTACCACACATCACCTGGTATACCACCACACTACCACCCACCAGCCTGCTACACTCTTAGCCGCCTTTTCGTTACCACTTCTAAAATCTCAGCAGTAATATTTCACTGGTAATCCTGAGAAAAAAGAAACGGGTGGAATCATCTAACACACATAAGAATGTCTCGGTCCTTCAAGTCATAGGTCGTAAAGTGTATTTAGTAGAGGCTCCGGATGTCTTTACCTTGTTTCCGTATTCAGTAAAGAGCGAAAAGGAGAATTTACTGCACTGTATATAACTGGTGTGTGGAGCAGAGGGATCTCCCTCTTTGAGAACTTATGCCATACGACGTTTTAGTGTAATCTAAATTGTATAAGAAAATTTATATTATAAATCATTCACTGAATCGTTACCGTTTCCTTTAATGGAAACCTAAGTGTAATCACATAAAATGATAGATTAATTTTAGTATTCAGTATGAGTATGTACTGGATCTTTTTCTCTCAATCCCTTCAAGGCAATGGGAACAATTCATAGGGATTAAGTTTATTGGGCTTTTACGTCTAAACCCACCTTAAAGACACCTTAACAGCAACAATTCATAAAGTTTATCTGTTCTTCATGGAGGTTGTTTCCGTTAGCAATGCAGAGCGGGGAAGGTCACCTGACCCCCCCCCTCCTTCCTGATTCCTTGTCATTTCCCCCCAAGCATGTCCACGCACGATGCCTGTGGACGACCGAGCTCGCCATGGCTGATCTTTTCTTCGTTCATGACTAAAATGGATTCTATCATTTCATTCACCATGATACCTATAACTATATATCATAACTGTGATTATGACTATTTGACCACGAATGTTCGACCCTTGCCCACGATAATACTTTTGTTCTGGCACTTAAAAGGCCACGTCAGAAGCATTATGGTACTCAAGAAATCGAAGTTAAAGCACTTATGAAACCTCATATCTATAAATTACTGGAGTATCATTTTGTGTAATGTTAATTACATAAAGATAACAGACACGAGAGGTTTCTGTTCCAGCACCTACCGAGCATGCTATCCAGAGTCCACGATCAACCATGAGCAAGTCTTAACCCCCAAAATGTTTTGATGTGTTGGTAGCTCGTGGCCATCTCCGCTCATGGGAAACACTCAAACTTGATGACCTTTTGCACAAGGTGCAGCATATAGTGACCGACTGTCCCAAACGAACGAGAGCAATCCAAGACTACCACGATTTCGAGAGCACATAAAGACTAGGCTGCCACCATGATGAGTTTAAAATACACTAGACGAGGTGAAATCCAATAATGCCTTATTAATTTCTCGGCAAATTTCGAAAGATGATTTCAATGTTCTACTTTTATCTTTCTGGGGGGAGACAAAAAAAAAACAATAATGTCATGGGTTGAGATTCTGTTGTAATGAAACCAGTCTTAAGCTTAACCCCCCTCCCCCCACACCACCACCACAACTCTACCAGACGGGGGGCTCCAGCCAACACACATACTAGCACGGACCAAGGTGCTTCCTGTGGTCTGCTGTCTTGACCCCAGCCAGGTCAGGTCAGCTCAGGCGGCTACTGGACACGGCACTAGCTTGGCTCTTCACCAGCTGGGGTACAGCTGTGTGTCTTGCAGGCGTGCGTGACGCTGGTAGCAGTGGTGTTACGCGTACAGCCAGCTGGGGATGTTCACCTCGTCGTGTCTGCGGTGAACATCCTGTACAGCCAGCCGGGGATGTTCACCTCGTCGTGTCGGTGTTGAACATCCTGTACAGCCAGCCGGGGTCGTTCACCTTGTTCTGAGTCGGTGTTGAACATCCTGTACAGCCAGCCGGGGTCGTTCACCTTGTTCTGAGTCGGTGTTGAACATCCTGTACAGC
>JAUTXX010373831.1:0-13258 GCA_032273605.1 Panulirus laevicauda | reverse complement strand
TAAGTCATTTGCATATGAGATTGACTGTAACCCATTTCTACTTGATCATTAACTGAACACCAGTTTATCATACTTAATCACTAGTTAAACACTGATTTGATACACAAAATCATCAGCAGAACAATGATGCATGTTGCTAGATCATTAGTTCAACACAAGATTATTACACTTAATCGTGAGCTGAACATTAATTTGGTATACTAACTAGGTCATTAGCTGAACAGTGCTTTAGTATAGATTACCATTGGCTGAACAATGATCTAGAATTCTTAGTCATAAGCTGAATATTGATCCAGTGTATTTTGTTCTGCTCTGATTTTAGAATGATTTTTACCTAGGAATTATGTAGTAATGAAGGTGTATTGACCACGGTAGAAACACGGAGGCATGTATGTGAATGTCCACTCCGGGCGGATGGTATACGGGCAGAAACTTTCATAAATAAACAAAGACAAGGTATTCAACACAGAAGTGTTCTTCTGTCTCTGCTCTACTAAACATTGTACTATCCCTCACTCCATGAACTCCCTCAAACTGATGGTCACCTTTTTTGAATTTCTAACGCTGATGTATTTCAATATAAAGTTGATATCTCTAGCAGATCCATTAACCACTCTAACCGTTAAGCTGATGTTTCTGTTACCTTAATTTATCAAGAATTTGAAAAACAAAGATCTTGTCCAGAAAACATGATGTATAAGCTACACACACACACATTTTTAAGTCTCTTTTGACTGGTTGAACAAACGCCAAATGAGCCTAGATAACTTGTTACCCCCTCATGTTTAAGGCTCAGAGGTTATCTAATGCAACACAGCATGATAGGCTCTCTACTCCTTGTACTGAGGGGAGTCTTCGTGCATGGGTGAGAGAGCTTGGGCCGTGCTGAAGGCGGCCATGTTAGTGGCTAGGCTAGACTGACCAGGGAAACCGCCGTACGCGGCCCGGAACATGACCTCAGGGCTGTTGTAGAACTGGCTCTTGGGCTGTTGGTGTAGCAGAATGACAAATGTTAGTATGACGACGATCTGTAGGATGCCCATTCTCAAGGGCTTCTCACAAGATAGACTTTCTTATTACTTAAGTTTGTTATCTGTTGCAGATGATGTAATCAATTCCTCATCCGTTGAATTGCAAAAACTAAGCTACTGAATGTCAAAATTAAGACCTTTCTTTCATTTAGATTCTAGAGTTAACTTGATTATCCATATCTATACTTAATACATTAAATTATTTGCAAAATTTAAAGAAGATAATTCTACATACCATTTATTCCTGTATTTTTACTCTAGAGTTTACCACAAACATATGACATCAGCAATATATAAATACTTTCAACTAAGTCTTAGTAATTCTGTGAAGCACACTCTGGTAAGGCTCACTAGCTCAGTGGACTAATAGATTCCTTACCACTGGATACAGTATCCACCCACCTTGTCTTGCAGCCACTAGGTACATTACTTATACTCCTTGCCCTGCAGGCACGAGGCACAGTACCTGTCCTTCCTAGTCTTGCAGATCCTAGGTAGTACCTACCCTTCTTGTCTCGTAACTACCAGGTACAGCACCCACCCTCCTTATCTTGAAACAACTTGGTCCAATACCTACTCTGTAGTCTTGTGACTGCTAGGTACAGTACCGATCCTGCTCAGTCTTGTAGCTACAAGATATACTACCTACATCTTCATAGTCTTACAGTCACAAGGGACAGTATCTACCTTCCTCCATCATTCAAAATAACTAAATGATATCACCATCACCGTCTGCTATTGCATACAAAAATTATGCTGACATGAGCAGTGAGACAGACATTATGTTTAGCTCTGTGTCACATCCTGAACTCTTGAACTTGTAAGCATATCAGACCAAACCTCTAAGAAACTATGTATTCATCTACTGGAAATGATTTCTTCAATATTCAAAATTTCTTTTATCATAGATTGAACTTATTTCATGAGATGAATCTTGCTGCTATCATATGATGTGCTGATACTAATGTTTATATGATATCAAATTGTATCATTCGAACAATCCTCTCATTTGGTAACAAGCATTACAGACTCTCAGACGTAAACATGAATGATTCTTTAGGATTGATGTTCGAGCCTGTGGCTGTGGAGGTACAGTAACAACACTTGCATCATGATACAGAAGCATCACGTGAGTGGCAGCCAACCCAAATTACCAAGGAAATGAGTTTACTCTTGGCTCCTGACAAATAAGATGACCAGGAGACGGTTCCTGACAAATGAGATGACCAGGAGACTTTCTCACCAGCTGCTTTGTTGTAATGGATGAAAATAATCACTTCATTTGTAATGGTACAGGAGAATAAGCTATATTACAATCAGCAATGGATTGATATACTTGAATTCTAAAGTGATCCTGAGATATTCCAGGAAGAGTTGGTGCTTACCATATTGTATTGGTGAGGCAGTAAATGTTGGGCATCTCAGTGATGGGGATAGGACATATATGTACAAAGGACTGTCATCTTCGATGAGCATTGCTATTTATTTAACAACTATGGAAAAAAAAATATACAGTTCACTGACAAGTATAGCATTCACTGACGTATAAAAGAAAAAAATATCCTATGTATTTACATTTTCTTCTAATTCATCATAAATTTGTAAAATGAAAAGGTGAAACATTACACTAACGAAAGCTGAATCTTGGAATCTTCTCTAATGACTACAGGACGAAGGTATGGCAGTCAGGCACAGTGGGGCTGGGACGGAAGTTTCGCAAGCAGACGGGACTGCAGATGGACTAGAAGGGACTAGCAGCAGCAGCAGCAGAAGGGGATAGCAGATGAAATCCTAACACCTGAAGAAACCGGAGAGAGACGAAACCTCGGGTACAGTGAGGTGGGGCAGCGTACTGGAGTGCGGTACGTGGCTCCACCACCAGAGCCGCGGGGCTGAAGAGGATGAGAGAAGACAAGCAAAAGGGACCCCTGGATCAAGAGCTGATGATCCCATGACTTGTGGAAGGCATTAAGACTCCACTGTTGACTTGATATGAAACAGCGGAAGAAGTGGTATGAGGGATCTCAGCCCTGATCTACCTAGCAGCAGGAATAAGGCATTAATGTTGTGAAGTAACTCGATGGAAACTGAAGGTGGATGAGCACACTGAGGCGTGTCAGTGTGTCACCCTTTATCACATGAGTCAAAGATTATTCTGTTGCAGCCGCAAGGCCCAGCAAACCAAGACTTCTGGCACTTGGAAGGTAATGGTAACCTAGAAGACCAAGACTATGTTTAGTGGCAGGAAGATCTAGATATAGCTTGTAGGACGCTAGTGGAGACTCTAGAAAGCCGCCTTTAAGTGCTATCCATTGGAGTCCCTGTGTCCGTTAGGTCTCGTGATATCCTGGAAATGCTTCGCCTTGCTGGGGTCGTCAGTGCTCAGGACTACCCTACTGCTGTTGGGAGTCTGGATGCGGCCTGGGAATTCCAAGAGTTCCTGGAGTTTCAACGTTTGTTTTCCTCCGGTTTGGGGTCGTTTCGGGACAGAGGGTGTCTCACTTGTGCTGGGGGAGGGCAGATGCAGAACATTCTAGTGTCAAAAAAAAAAAAAATCTGAATCATAAATGTGGTATGAATGTGTGAAATCCGAAAACTGATGAATCAGTAAGGTTTGCTGGGATAAGACGCCACCTTCCGAGAGTACTGATACGGTCACTTGGCTCAGACTATCTCCCTCGTCCTGCCTGCCAACGACTTGATGGTAGTAACACGGGAAATATTACTCTCAGGAAGTTCCAGAAAAACTAAAAAAATATTCCCATTACATATTAACATGTGGTTGTGGCAGTAAAGAAAGAACCTCCGGCCAACAGGACGAGTTAGATGGCCTTACTCCTTAGACCTCCTGCCTGGTACCCCGTTCTGGTCTCCCTTGGCAGTGTTGACACCTACACAAAGTCTATTTACAATTTCTAACCTTTTACTGTGAAGACTGAATATCTATACAATACATATTTACATTTGTTGGTGATAAAGCTTGCTACTGCTGGTATGTCCTGCTTTCTGGACGAGCTCATCCATTATCAATTTTGATCAGTCATGTCACTCTAGCTTCACTCAGACCACCAGTTGATTGAATCAACACTCAAGAATGATCATCACCATTGATGTAATTTTAGAGGTATCTGACCGATCAAAATTCAGGCCTAATTATGTTTTTTTTTTGTTTTTGTGACATCGGAGTCCAGACAGACTTCATCATTGAGTCTTCTAGTGCTACATCTGTTTGAGACGTCCAGCTAACAGTTCTCAAAGCGAATCAACGACTAAAACTATTCACAGGCATTGAACATATTCATTAAGGTCCGGTGATGCTGTTATTCATTACACACGTTTTCAGAACTCCCATTGACGTGTAAGCAGGTCTCTGCTTTCTAGAGGCATTTGTGATGCTATATGCCACCTCAATTACCCATGAATTAACATGACGGGAGGAACTTCTCTTCGTCTTCCCAGTCGGAGGCTGGCAGATAGGTACACACACCCGGGATGTTGTCAGAGTTGACGCAACGCAAAATCATTTCAAAGTTTAAATGTCCTTGATGCACTGGGTTTAAATAGCCCGTGATGTTTTGCCTTCTGCGTTTTTGTTTTTCCTTTTCATTTCAAATTTTGTACTTCCTCTCATCTTAATGAAACACGTACTTTAGCCTAACCGGTATTTTAAAGCGTACTTCAAGCTTGAATGGCAACGTTCAGAATCAAGCGTTTTTCACGAAACCACAAAACATCAGAACTGTTTAAATAATGAACCATCTCGATGCTTTATTCTCATTTCCAAACCAATCTCAAAATACCAAATATATCCAGATCACACACCAAATAATTTGGGATAAGATAAACGTTTATCAAGTCATCAGAATATTATGAATGTATTAAGACATTGACGTTAAAGAGAATGTCACATGGGTATCTGTTTTCCTATTCACCAGGTAGTGAGGTGAGCTTTTTAAAATTCTGGGCTAGGGAGACTACTGGATCGTTTATAATGAGACGGTAATATACTGACTTTCACCCTTTTCTCTTTGACTTTAAGCGTAAAGAATTCAGAGACCTGATATACCGACGTGTTGGAAATCGTGGACTGATTGCATAGAAAATAATAGCATCAGATCTATTTTCGTAGAATATTAACACAGGTATAAACGCTAACCACACCCTTCTGTCTGATGAATAACATCCTTCATCGGAGCTTAATAACATATTCGAACTACAGATGTATATACAAAATTTACATTATATACATTCATTTCTCTCATAGTACTTAGCCTCTCTTACCTGCGGTGGGAGCGGGAAGGGATCACAGCTTCCCATTTTCTGCCAATGGCGTTTCTTGTTGCGGTAGAAGAAAACGAAGCCTGCGGCTGCGGCGGAGAGGAGAACGAGAAGAGTCAGTACGGCAGCGATCACCGTGGAGGTTGGAGTGCACACGTAGTCGTCAGCCACGTAGGTTTCTGTAGGCGGTGGCACGGTTGTAGTAGGCTAACGACCGGTCATGGAGGATGTAGTGATACAGAGATGACAACACTATGCTGAATGTACGGTCAAGGAAGTCTACTCACGTTAGGAGAAGGGAGGTATGCTGAGAATAGGAGTAGAGAGGTATGCTGAGAATAGGAGTAGGGAGATATGCTGAGAATAGGAGTAGAGAGGTATGCTGAGAATAGGAGTAGGGAGGTATACTGATATTGTGCTTACAAAAGTAAAGATAACACAAGCCATGCTGAACCTCAGATAAGCATAGTGTGCTAGTATGGGGTTCTGGTCTCTGAGCTGAAACCTTTACCGTAATGGTATGCTGAATGCGCGAGTCTATACTGTTGATATGCTTACCCTGGCTGGACTCTAGACAGCATGATGTCAATAGGTTCAAAAGATCGGGGGAGGGGGATGCTGGATAATAATGGCAGGCTCACCTTGAGCCGACGAAGGTGTGGTGGCACCATTGTAGAGTACCTGGGCTTTCAGCGTCTCAACTGCTAAGGGTCATTAAGGCCGCTACTAACAAGCTATAATCACCAGTCGAATTAGTTGGTACGCCTGAATCTTCCACAGGTGACCAGGACGATTCTCCGACCATATGCACTCATACTATGCGTATGGCACCAACGTGCGTATGTAGGAATGGTGACGGCATCGTCTAAGACTCTGCGCTGACCACTAGTCCTTGACAAGACGCATGAGTATAGTCGTGCTCACGTAGGTGTTGCTTGGGTGTGGAAGGGGGAAGGGTTAACTGCAGTAAACACTGGATAAAATCATGAAAACTAATGAATCCGATAGAAGACTAGTCGGATTTCGAGTGTCGTGCTGGCGAAGAGGAAGCTGTGTGTGTTTGTGTGTGTGTGTGTGTGTGTGTGTGTGTGTGTGTGTGTGTGTGTGTGGCCTGAGACAGCTGCAATATTTGCGTTAAGACTTGGTAAGAGGAGCCTTGTGTCGCCTGTAGGTTTGGAGCGGGTCATGAACATCTGAGGATCAGGAAGACTTGAGTTAATGAAGACACACACACACACAGATAATCTCAAATTTCGTCGTCCTCTCTACGAGCCATTCGGGTAATGAGGGATTATGAGTAACATTCTCATGAATTATGCTGTGTCGATTTTCATTTCGCATACGAAGTTTTCCCTTTAATCGAGCCTCGAATACACACTTTCTCAGTAGAATTTAACATGGATACTTAGGTTCCAGCACCTGGCAAGAACTGGTGTGACTCAAAGAGATGAGACTTAGCGATAGATGATATGATTCAGAGAGATGAGACGTGATAAGAACTGACAGGATTTAATGAGACGAGACGTGATAAGAACTGGCATGATTCAATGAGACGAGACGTGATAAGAACTGGCATGATTCAGAGAGACGAGACGTGATAAGAACTGGTCTGATTCAATGAGAAGAGACTTAGCAAGAACTTGTAAGATCCAGAAAGATGAGACCTGGCAAGAACTGGTATGATGAGGAGGAAACACTCACCGTCTCTGTAGCGGTGTCTCTGTCGATCTTCAGGGATGAGATCCTCGCCTACCACCAGCTGTGGGGAGGGGATGGGGTCAGGTGTGGCCGAGGGAAAGTGTTGTGGGTTTATTGGAGGTGGGAGAGAGAGAGAGACGTTAAGGAGAAACACAAGGAGTTGTAGTAACGGTTGTAGTAGTAGTAGTAGTTGTTGTAGCAATTGCTGTTGTTGAACTAACAGCAGCAGCAACAGCAGCAGTACTCGTAGTAGTAGTAGTAGTAGTGGTAGTAGTAGTAGTAGTAGTAGTAGTAGTAGTAGTAAATGTGATAGTAGTACTAATAATAGTAGCATTAATTGTGGACACGGTGTACCAGTAGTTGCAGTGTTAGTAGATATAATAATAGTTTCATTGCATATAGTAATGATACTACACCAGTGGTGGTGGTATCGTATATTTAGTAATAATACCATTAATAGTAAGTAGCATATAACTTCAAGAATAACACATAATCTACGTTCTTGTAATATCAGTCATTGTATCAGCTCCAACAACAGCAGTGAAACTGGTAAAGGTAGTGATAGAAGTCGTGATAGTGACATTAGTAGAAGTGGTGGCAGTGGCATCAGAAACAGTGCTGGGAATATCGTGTGTATATATCAGGATATTTAGTCATCTACCATTAATTCCAGTGCTGTGAAAATCAATGTGCAGTGTTCTGTCACATCTAGAACTGTGCTCTCTCTCATATATGGATACTTCATTTATAATTGTATGAATACCTTGCTCTTGCCTCCGACAGTCAGCTATGGAAAATGGATTAATGATAAGATTCTCATAAGATATTAGATTACTTATGTCAGACGAGGATTCTATCTGACCTAAAGATAACAGATAATGTCACAAAGTCCTGCTCTAACTGTTACATAACTCTATATAGATAATAATTTACGTATGACTGAAGTCAACCACTATGTTGCCACAACAGTTATCTTGCAAACATCATTTTGTGATCAAATGTATAGTGAAAGTATGCATTCTGTGCATACGTCAAAATGAAAGTATACATTATCTGCCTACGTCAAGGTGATAAAAGTATGCATTCTGTGCATACGTCAAAATGACCATCTTTTTGATAACTGTCGACGAGAAGGTAAAGTTGGCTGCCCTGAGCAATGTGTGTGTGTGTGTGTGTGTGTGTGGAACCTACTGAGAGGGACAGAGGTATGTCTTCTGGCATCTCCGCCGGGTCCTCCTCCTCCGCGTCCTCCTGCTGGGCTTGGGGAGAGGCATTCAGGGTGGCCGTGGTGGAGGTGGTGGTAGAAACTTCTGTGGTGGAGACACCGGTAGTGGTGGTGGTAGTGGTGGTGAAGGCCGTGGACCTGGTGGAACGGGAGGTGGTGCTGGAGACGGAACGCTTCGTGGTCCTGCGTGGGGGAAAGGTCATGTTTACTCCCAAGATGGCAAGATGTAGTCTTAAATGTCTTTAACGGTGATGAATCCTGAGGGATAATTGGTCAATAAGACATAGAGAATACATTTCGTAGTGTGAATCGGTCGGTAGCTGAGTTTCCTGAAAGCCAAAGTCAACTAGTATCTAATGAATCGTCGCTACAAGCCAAAGTATATCTCATATAATCCATAAAATGTATGGAATACTTACATCCACAGAAGTTCTTACGGTTCTTAGATCAACGTCAGGTGGGAAAAATGTCTCGGTACAGAAAGAGGTAAACAGTTCAACATTTTGTATCATTTTGCATAACGAAGTCTTGAGAATATTTATCATTATAAAGTTGCTGAGTTGATTAGCTTTGGGATTATCTTCCCCACCTCAGCTTGAAGTGTTACTCACCACCTTGCTGACACTGGAGTGTCACCCAGCTCCTGGTAGACCTAGGAGCGTCATCCAACCCCAGCTTACCTAGCAGTGCCATCCATCCTCTATGTGTGCCACCAGTCTCCTAGTGGACTGAGGAGTTTCATCCGCCTTCAGCTGACCTAGGAGTGTCACCCACCTCCAGCTGACCTAGGAGTGTCATCCACCTCCAGCTGACCTAGGAGTGTCACCCGCCTCCAGCTGACCTAGGAGTGTCATCCACCTCCAGCTGACCTAGGAGTGTCACCCACCTCCAGCTGACCTAGGAGTGTCATCCACCTCCAGCTGACCTAGGAGTGTCATCCACCTCCAGCTGACCTAGGAGTGTCATCCACCTTCTAGAAACATCACTCTCCCCATAGTGGACTTCAGAGTGTCACCCAGTCATAGCTCACCTGGTGGTGTCACCTGGGGTGTTGACCAACGTGGCGTTGGTGGGGCCGAGGTTGAAGGTGAAGGTGTTCTCAGTGGTGCCATCTTCAGACATCTCCAGGTGGACAGCCTCGGTAACCTCGAACTCATCCTCGTCGAAGATGTCATCGTCCTCGAGACTCAGCGTTGTGTTGCCCACACTACGACGACGACGACGACGACCGTACGAGACGACCCCGCCACCACAGGAAACCTGGAAGAGTCGTGTCACACGTCAGTATGTACATACAAGACTGTGAACACCTTAGATTCCTCCTTGATCGCAAGAGAATCCTACATATCTTCAACGCCAGACCTTCCAGACCTTCTCCGTGGTCTAGAGCAGTCGAGTAGATAGCCATAGTGGTAGATATAGAGCAACTTAACATTTTACCTTAAGTGACAAGGGTCTGATTATATAATTATGGTCGTAAGGTATGACGGGGAATTATGGGGATGGGTTTTGGTGGCTGGGGGTAAAATCTGCTCTTTTTGTCTTTGCACTTGTTGTCTTTGCTGTTATTCACCCTCTGAATGTTCCTTTTGCCCCGCAAAAAGGTAGAGGACTTAAAGGAGGTAATTTTCTATCTCACTACCCTTTTTATTATGTTTCATATGAGGCATGGCCTCAGTAACGACTTTCGTCCGTCACCGAAGCTATTGGTATACGATTAAGAGACAATCACTACTGGAAAATGAAAGCTTAAGGTTCTTACTGGGTCGCAGCGATCCTGGCAGAACCTGACGGTGGCTACGAAGTTGACT
This sequence comes from Panulirus laevicauda, assembly GCA_032273605.1. Classification (NCBI taxonomy): domain Eukaryota; kingdom Metazoa; phylum Arthropoda; class Malacostraca; order Decapoda; family Palinuridae; genus Panulirus; species Panulirus laevicauda. The sequence continues at coordinate 3,215 of JAUTXX010373831.1, read as the reverse complement.
CGAGCGGTGGAGGGGAACCGGAAAGCCTTGAAGTCCCCATACAGGCTCTTGGTGCCATCCTCCAGCTGCAGCTCAGGAAAGATGTTCGGGTACCGTGGACACCTGCGGCAGAGGATTGGTGTGTACTGGGTGCACCTGGCACGGTTGCACTGTGGCTATGACAGTAGGACTGTGTGATGAATTATTGTTATAGATTCGCCGGGACTGAACCTGGCACAGGCCTTTTACTTCAGCAGTCAGTCCCCTTTTGACGCGTCTGTGCTGTGATGTGGTGTGTAGCATTAGGGATGCTGTGCAGTAGAAGTGTCGGTAGATATATGTATCGAGCGTAGAGGCAAAGTTATGTGTACTGGATGAAGCGACAGAGGCATGAATGGTGTGTGCTTGATTCCCGGTTGTTTACTGAGTGTAGCTACAGATATGTAGTTATTGTCACATCAAGACTAGTTACAGGATGTGCCTGTGGAAGCAATGGTGATGATACTGGAAATGGCAATAGTGGTTGTCAGAGATAGTGGTGGTGGCTGTGGTGATAGGTGTCATTTGGTAGTAGTGGTGGTAATAATAGTTGTTCTAGTGGGCATCAAAAGGTAGTAACGTAGGTGGTGGTGTGAATACTGAACGTTGTTATGGTAAGACAGGGCCTTCGATAGTAGTAGTGGCTATGATGTTAGATGTTATGGTGTTCGTATACATCAGATGGGAGTGGTTATGGTGGCTGTTTTGGTGATTAGATGTTGGAAGGTAGTGGTAGTGGTGGTGGTAGTGGTGGTAATAGTGGTTGTTGTAGTATCATCAGATGCTGGAGGCTAATGGTGGTAATGATAGTAGGCCTCAGAAGGTGACAATGGTGATGGTACTGGTAGTAGACTTCCGATGGCAGGAGTAATGGTTGTCATTATGATGGTAGTAGACATCTGAAGGTAGTGGTGGTGGTGGTAGTGGTACTGGTGGTGGTGGTGGTGGTGATAATGTTGACTACTGTGGTGTTGAACGTTCGAAGATGGTGGTGGTGTTGGTGTTGCTGGTGGTGCCAATTATTATAACTATGTTGTACAACGGGTGTATGAGTCTCACATTGTATAGCAAGATATTCACAATGAGCAGACACACAATATTTCTGGTAATAGATATAGCAATACTGATAAACAACAAACTCACAGAAGGTTATAGTGATCATGTACAAGTTCATAAAGCAAAGAAATTAAGCAAAACCAGTCAGTATACATTTATGTTGACACATTAAACTGCGAATGGCTTCCATGCTGTTGATATACCTAAAGATGACCATTTTGTTACCTTTTCCTCCTGGGGTTTAGATCAATGATACAGTATCCGTGTTGATCTATTTCCTGTCTGTCTGTCTGCTACTACAGCTGTATCCTCCCCCTTCCCCACCCTTCTGCTTCTATCTAGACCATCATTAAACAGACACCTGATGTCTACCCAACTTGCCTCAGCTGGTCTGCCCTTCATTATTGTCTGTTTTCCCTAGTTTTCCCTTCTCACATCTACTCCATTCCACTCGTCTCTTCTCGTTGGTGTTTCTTTTCCCCTTCAGCTCAGTTTTTGGATAAACAAAACTCACCACCTTGCCTAGCTCCCTCCTTCCCTCCTTTGCTTCTCTTCATCCCTCTCTCCCTCCCTCTCTCCCCCCTGTGCTCCCCTCTCCCCCTCCCTATCTCTTCTTTTCTCCCCACTGCCTCTCACCCAATGTTATCAATGAGAGTCATAAGATCGCCGTTGTCGGTCCTCGCCTCGAGGTTCCTGGCGAAGATGGCGAAGGCGGACGACTGTTCCATCTCTATCTTGAGGGTGAGCAGCTCGCCCAGGTCCACGTTGTTGGCCTCCTGTCCGCTAGCCTTGTAGATGCGCATGCGCACGGTGGGCGTCGGCGCAGTGTTGCTGATGACGTCGTTTTCACCAGGCCGGAACTGCGCGCTGTAGTCGTTGTGAGGGAGAAACAGAAAGGAGTTAGTCGGAGGAATGTTTTGGTGAGGGAGACGTATTGAGGTGTCTGCTGGGTCTATGGTCGTAATGCATGAGGAGTGAGAGACATGTTGGAAAAGGGTATGGATATTGGTAGTAATGATGAAGGAGAGAGATATGTAGTGGTGTTGATGGCGTATGTAGGGTGGTGTTGGCTGGAGCGTGGTGGCGGTGGTGGAGGTACTAGGAGATGGGGAAGATATGCAGAATTGTTGGCAGGGATGTGGGAGGTCGTGAAGAAGTAAGGGGAAGCATATAAAAGTATTGGCTAGAGTGTGGGTAAAGATGTGAGGTCTTGATTATTGTGAGGGAGACATGATGCTTGGTACTGGTGGTAACTAGGAGAGAGATATGCGAAGGCTTTAGCTGCGGGTGGTTGACATAGTGGTAATTATAGACGAGACATATGCAACTATGAGCTGCGGATGATGATGCTAAAGAGATCGTGCTGAGGTCTTAGCTGGGGTTCGTCGTAGTGGTGAAGGTGTTTCTTGAGAGTGAGTGGTGGTGGTGGTGATAGCTGTGAAGGTAACGTTTGGAGGTATTAGCTGTGGGTGAGTGTTGTTGATGGTGGGGATACGGGGAGTTGTTAATGGGATGATGGAAGTTAGTGAAGGGGTGGTGGTGATGTCAGAAACAGGAAGGGGGAATCATTCATTTGAGATGAAATGGATGACTGTTTGACGGAGACGTGATGGGGCCTTAGCTGAAGGTGAGAAGTGCCGATGATAGTAGTGGTGGAGGTTGTGGAGACATAGAGAGGTGTTAGTTGTGAATGCGTAGAGATGATAGTGTTTGTAGTTATACCAGGTGATGCATGAAAGATACCTTTGATGGTGTGTGTTAATGTTAAGTGAACAGTACCGGTTGAGGCAATCTTTAAGAATATAATTACGACGAAAAAGGATAGAAAGTAACTTTTTCTATGGCCTTGCGAACATGGGTATAGCTTAACATCAGATATTTTCTACAGAAAGTATGTAATATTACATCCAGTCTAGTAAAGTGGCAATGTGTGAAGCTATCATAGCTCTACACGTTAATTTTGGTTACTCGAACTTTTAAGACGAAAATTTCTAATCTATTTTGTCAAACTGTATTTATGGATATGCGGTAGTTTCTATTCATTCGTGGAGTATGTGTGTATGTGTGTGTGTGTGTGTGTGTGTGTGTGTGTGTGTGTGTGTGTGTGTGTGTGTGTGTGTGTGGTTTGACCCACAGTGTTG
>JAUTXX010373830.1:7025-23732 GCA_032273605.1 Panulirus laevicauda | reverse complement strand
TGTACATGCCTTCACCCTCTCAATCAATACCCTCCCATATAATTTCCCAGGAATACTCAACAAACTTATACCTCTGTGATTTGAGCACTCACTTTTATCCACTTTGCCTTTTTACAATGGCACTACACAAGCATTCCGCCAATTATCAGGCACCTCACCATGAGTCATAAATACATTATATGTTGAGCACGGCTAGATTGTTACTGTTATTGTGACTACTTGTGGTGTCCCTCTTGTGACAGTCTGGCCCGATGCAAACTTTGAGCTGGGGAACATGTTACACTTAATTATAAAGAAAACGCTAAGTGGGTTAAATCTTTTTCTTTCCATGATGTAGCTTTGCATTTTTAAGTCAGTTTCATGAACTGGAATATTTTCTACAAGAGCAAGATGATTTTACGTATGTATGCAAACAAATGCCCCAGAAGTCTTAGATTTACTATGATGAAGTAATTGATCTTAACTTTTCAGTTGAGAGAATAATCTAGAATACAGTACAGTACCCTAAAACCTCGCGTTTTGTAGGATGGCCCTGTAGATGTACCTGTATAGTTCCTGATTACTTGTAGTACTGTCATGTTTGCTGAGAATGCTCTGTAGGATGACCTGCACATAAAATCGATATACGGTACTTGCTTGCTTGAAGCCAAGTCCAAGATCACCTCTTGTGTATCGTTGGTTAGAATGCCGTTAGTGAAAATTTCTCCCGATAAAATTTTGGCTTATAGATAATTGTTGTTGGTATTGGGGAATCTTGTTGAATCACATTGAAATTCTAAGTGTGGTCTAATTTCATATTTTCTAATTTTCATATAAAATCATCGTAATATTTTATGTTTTTGGATTGATTCATTATAATGGTTTGTTATTAATTTTGGATTGATTCATTATAATGGTTTGTTCTTAATTTGTTCAGTCCACGGGTGAGAGCAGCGTCTCGTCGGGCAGTGCTGGGGAGAGGAGCGTCAGCCCTGCCCGCTCGGACGAGTCCGCTGACGGCCGCCCCACCCCACGCCCCGTCTCCCTCGCCTCCTCCTCCACCACTCTCACATCGGCCCAGCCCCAGCCCCAGCTCTCACGCCCATCCTCTACCCTCAACCTCGCTAGGTCCAGGAAGAGACAGGCGCCTGCGCCCCCACCAGCCGCAGCAGCTCCATCATCAGCTTCACACACCAACGGCAAGGTGAGTCCCGTAGCCTCTCGTCTTTATGACAGTCTTCTATAAACCTTGCGCATTTCATTGGGTTTATTTTGCCAGGTGGGCAGATACAGTATGGTTAAGTAAACATCTTTCGATACGACCTCACATTACCTCTTATTATGCAGACGACCTCACAGTCACATCACAACATCTAGACACCGCATGAGCAACAACTATACAGCACTCATGTACATTACACAGTTGGACAAGTGGCTCAACCAGAACAAAAAATCGGAATGTCCACAGAAGTCTTCAATCATTCAAACCCTCTAGTCACCTTGAATGAACATTCACCCCCTTTAAACAAAATTCCAATTATTGTACGCATCACATACGATACACACATTACGTTCACATCTCACACTAAGGGCATCAGTACAGAAGCAACACACAAACTAACTACCCGGAGAACACTTATTGGCACCAGATTTGGACATGAAAAAGAATCTTTTTGTATCTACAAACAGCTTATGTGCTGTACCTTAAACAACGCCTCACCAGCCTGGCCTTCCTGTCTCAAAAGCAAATATGACAAAGCTGCAAACTACGCAGAATAGAGCACTCAAAACGATCACTGGCGGTTTAGCATCTACAAATACTCAACTGTTACACCATGAAACCAAGATCCAATCCCATTACAATCCCTGTTTGATATGCTTAGGGCTGAATTCCTTGCAAAAGCACTAGATCCCTCCCATCCAATCCACTCTCTAACTAACCACCAACTTCCAAGTGTCTGATGTTTTCACTGTGTTGAGTTGATGATTGTTGTTCTGTAGGGATGGGTGATGCCCAGAGCATAAACGGGAAAGTGTAACTTTTGTTTGCCTCGGGAGTGTGGTGTGTTGTTAGGGGTGGTATTTAAGTCTCGAGTTGGGAGGGCGGTTGTTTAGTGCTTGTCGTTTCATTGTAGAATATATGTATTGTTGGTTTCATGGTGTAACTGATGGGTATTTGTGGTTGCTAAGCCGCCTGTGATTGAGTGCTCTATTCTACATGGTTCGCTGGTTTATCGTATTTGCTTTTGAAACAGAAGACTAGACTGGCGGGGCGTCGTTCAAAGTGGAGCAGATGAAATGATAGAGGTGGAGGAAACTGCAGGTATAGGCTGCTGAAACTTTTATTTGTACTTTGGAATTGGTGGTTAGTTATGGAGTGGTTTAAACGGGAAGGGTCCGGTGCTGCTCCAAAGAATTATGTGCTGAGCATGTTGAACTGGGTTTGCACAGGGAGGATCTGTGTTTGATTGTTCTGATTTCCCAGTTTTGCGTGGGTTGCAGGTGAGGTGTAGTTTATGGAGTGGATGAATCGTTTGTAAATTATTCTAAAGGATTGTTTACGTAGTCCAAATCTGGCACCAGTTAGTATTATGATGGCATTTGATTTGTTTTGCTTGTTTTCGGTGTGGGAGTGAATGTCATGTGTGCCGTAGGTGATGCCATGCCTAGAATAATTGGTGTTCTGTTGAGTGGCAGTGAATGTTGTGTGTGCGCCGTCTGTGATACCCAGATTAGATGGTGTTTTGTTGAGTGGCAGTGAATATAGCTCAACTTATTCACTTGACGTTAGTTACTATTCCTAAGCGTGTCCCCATGAAATATACGTATATTACAGTTTTGGTTGAAGAGACTGTATCACTTAAGTAATATTAAATTTGATTCGTTTAAAGAGTTTCTAGCTTATGAAATTAGTCCATATAATATCAGTAGTTTGTGTTATGTAGTGAACTGACCGCGTTCTGAACCTCATTTATGTGCGTTTCACATTTTTAAGGATAAAGTGCATTACTCATTTGTTTGTGGTTAAGCTATAGAATGTATATCTGTATAATTCATCTATTACTGGATTATTATTAGTGTTACTGTTTGACTATAACATCCTATTTGTCCCGTTTGTCTCTGTTTATTTGTATTGTCTTGCTGCCATTTTAAGACTATTTTGTAATATTTTGATGTATTTCAGTGATGTATTGCAATTATCACCACTTTTTTATGACTGTGTGACCCTTTGTGAACAGGATGAGGGTGGTGGTGGCGAGGGTGGAGGCAACAGTCTCTCACGTCGTAGCTCAGACTCATCAGGGTACCACGAGGCTGACCAGCGTTCACCCCAAACCAGGTAGGTACCACGCATCCACCGTTCATGCTCCTCACACCGAAGAAGAATAGGGAATGAATGGTTTTGTTGGGGTAAGAAGTATTGTTGAGACATAGGGATGGGACGTGTTTTTGCCTGCTTAGGTTAATTAAGGGTTGCATGTGAATCCGAGGGAGGGGTAGGCAGAGTGGTACAGAAAGCAGTACTGTTTGAGGGGATGGGAAAGGGGAGGCCAACAGAATTAAGATGCTAAGGGGAAATGCAGTAGGGAGTGTTGGGACACACTTGGAGACAGACAGCATCAAGTACTGAGAGAGATGTTCTTAAGAAGATGAATTAGAAGCGATTAGATATAATAGGTGACAGGAATATTTGAGAAATTAAGTTGAAAAATTAGAAAGAGGCAGATGATATGATTAGCCTCCATCCATCACTTTACTCCCTCATATTAGATTCCTCTCTTGCTGGTCAGTCTCTATGGTTGTTGATGGATCAGCCACTCCTTTCTCCATCAACAGCAGTACCCCTCATGGTTCTGTCCTGGTCCCTCTGCTTTCTTCGAGTTTTATCTACAGTTTCATCTCTTTCACAAATAACCAAATGCACTCATACGCTTATGACTCATCTGTATTCCTCCGCACCCTTCAGTTTTGCTCCTCGCTCAATCTGCATCTCATGTCTACACAACTTTTTCATGAATCAGACTCGGACAGAATATCTCAGTGGGGTAGACGAAATCTGGTTAAGCTTAATGTCTCCAAGACCCAGTTTCTACCTATCGCTCCATCAAAAATTACTCACAACTTCCCTGTCTCATTTGGCAGTTCTGTAATTCCGTCTTTTGACTTGGTGTATGCTTGGTATTACTGTAACATTCATTCTTTTCAGCAAACATACTTTGTATCATTCTGACTTCTAACTTATCATGGGAACCCCACACATTACACAAAGAGCTGAGTCTTCCCCTAAAGCACCAAGAGATGTTCTGAGGTCATATGTTTTAATCAGAACAGTTATGCATAGGTTTGATTTTTCCTTGTGTAGAGTGCTACTCTCACACCTGGAGAGTTTCTTCCTGTACATACTTAGAAGAGACAGTTTAGTCCAGAGTGATCCAACTTTCTTATTCTGGCCTCAAAATGCAACCAATGTTCTCTAAACAACAGCATTGCTTCTCTTTCCATCTCTGTAGATATTATTGGTTTCTGCTTCCAAGAGCTAATAATTTGTGAGGGGATATGTGGTTCAGATTTTTGTGGTGAGAACGACTGTTTAAATGAATCCACTAAAAGTAAGATGTTTAATGCAGCTTTTGTGGATCTGGAGAAAGCATATGAAAAGAGTCAAGAGGAATGCTGTAATTGATGTGTTAAGGATGTTAGATGTTGTGAAAGCCTTCTTTACTGGAGCAAATGTATGTGTATGAGTGGATGGAGAGTTCATGTCCCTATGGCTTTTTAGCATATACATGAATGGAGTTATAGAAGAGATAAAAGCAAAAACAAGGAAAGTTTGCAGAGATGGAGGGTGTTGGTAAGGTATGGTGGCTAGTGACAATCCTGTTTTTGAATGATAGTATGTTGTTTGATGAGAGTGGAGAGGAGTAGCTGAAGGTTGCAAGTGTAGTTTATGAGGTGGGTAAAATTGGTGATTGAAGGTAAATGCAAGTAAAAGTAAAGTAATGGTATTTGAAATGGAATGTAGTGAAAGTATATATTTTGTAGAGCCTTATATAGTGAAAAAAGAAATGTGTATGAAACTGTGTTATAGATATGAGGGAGAAAGATTAGAAGAGGTGACAGACTTTGAGTATTTGGGAGCTATCTTGGGTAAGTGTGATGATATGGAAGGAGAGATAAGGGAGAGAGCAATACAGGGTAGAAGAGTCATTGGGGTCATTAATGGAATGATGAAGGGTAGAGGTGTAAGTATGGATATGAAGAAAAGAGTAAGGGACTGCATAGGCCTCATGACCATGGCCTATGCAGGTGAAACATGGACGTAAGATTAGCCACAGAGATCAAGAGTCCAAGCTTTGAAAATGAGTTATTTGAGAGAAGTGTGTAGTATAACTATATGGAATGAAGAAAGTAATGAGGGGGTGTATGAATGAATGATTTGATATGGCAGGGATTGCAGGAGTGAATTTTGGAGTTGCGGAGTGGGTAAAACATGATACCTTTAGGTAGTTTAGGTGTGTGGAAAGACTGCACACCATGGAGTTTGCAGGGAGATTGTATGATAGTATAATTAAAGAGGTTGGTGTGAGAGGAAGACCACCTGTGACATGGAGAAATAGAATGGAAGAGTACTGGAGGAAGAGCAATGGCGCAATAATGTATGGAATGATGTATGCAAGGGGACATGTAAGGTCGGGGATAAGAGGAGACTTTTTTCATAGCCACTCACTTGATGTGAGTTCCTAGAGAGAATGGGCTTCAGAGATATAGATAGATAGATAGTTACTGTATCACATGGTTACATTGTTGTTTGCAACTCAAGCATGGGTTTTGTGATGCCTGTTTCTTTCCCAGCACTGAGAGGCAGTGGAACTTCATACCCCTTATGTGTTTCCTAACCCGTCCCTTTTTAAAGGGCAAATATTTCTCTTCCAAACTTTTGAAATTAGCATTTCATCTGTTTAACACATTTTTATTTTGTTTCAGCCGTGGCCTAGCTTCAGTGTGGACTTTTGTCCTTTACTGTGAACTTTTGTTCTTCACTAGAGTTTTCTGCATGAAAAAGAAAGACTCAGTGTCACACTTTTTATAAATTTGGGATGTGTAGAAGTAATTTTTGAGACTGTCTGTACTTGGTCCACCACTTGTAAATGTGACTAGATTTGAAATGAATTGATACCTGAATATTATTCACAATAGTAACACAGTATTGTATTGTGTTATTCAGTTTTGGGAGGACATTAGTGCTCACTTATGGTGAATACACATGATGATTACAGTGCAACACCGTTGTACTATATTTGATCAAGATTTTTAATTTATAGTGTTATATGTTATATGTTATTTACCGTAGCAGTATAATTGGGAGATTTTTGCCCTTACCATGTCTGTCACAAGAGGATAAGAAAAAATATAAAATTTGGTCATGAGAAGGACCTGGTTGAGGCTTTTGACTTCAAAATATTTATTCAAGAATTTTATTATGTACAATATTATGAATGTTACGTATTATTTACATCAGTATTATTTTAAATCTGAGCCCCAACAAGGATTTCTCCCCATCATAAGAACTTTTGATGTGAAAAATAGTAAAATCTACAGGACTCTTTGATGTATTGGGGCATTTCTAGCATGTGTTCTAAATTGTTAACTGTAGAGGAATGGGAATTCTTCAGTTTGTTCATCTTTATGAAGTTTCATAGTAGGGGGTCAGTTAATTTTTGAAAAATTATTTTGTTAAGGATCACAGAATTGGTGCACATAACTCACTGATAAGCTTTATGGGGGCAAAATTACTTCTTGGTGGCAATGTTCAACAAGCCTTGAAAGATTAGATTTTAGAATTGTCTCTCAAAAGGCCATTTTTAATCTTGATCTTTTGTTCACAGCCCAGCAGGATCAGAAATAAGTAGTGCTGAGGCCGTGCGTGCTGCTCAAGGCCCCCAGACCACCAATTTAACTTCAGTGGTGTCCACATCCAGCCTGTCTTTGTCTTCTTCACGGGGCAAACGGAGAGCTCCGCCCCCTCCTAAGCCACCACCCACCCGACAGGATGATTCCACACGTCCATCTGCCATTCCAGAAGAATCAGAATCCCCAATACCCCCAAAGTCCCCTGTTGAAGATGCCAGGCCCTTGATGAATGGGGAGGCACACCATGATCCCCCTCAGCAACCACCAGATATCCACCCCTCCTCCCCAACTTCCTCCCATGTAAGCTCAGTGTCATCACTGAGTAGTGTAGAACAACAGCAGGCCACTAGCCCTCTTCTGCCTCCTCCACCAGATATAGAATGTCCCCCACCACCATCTTCTGCCTCCGGTAAGCTCATGCCTGCTCCACAGGTATTTCTTGATGATGGCAATATGGAAGATGATTGGAATGATTTCCTCAATGATCTGGGAGAAATTCTTGAGAGTCAGCACAAGTTAGCATTTTGAAGTAAACTTGCTGTTATCAAGTAATACATTGTAGTTTAAATATTCATTTATAGTACAGTATTACCATGTGGCAAATCTAGATATATGTAAATTAAAACTATATACATTTGAGTTAAAGTACTAGTATTATAAATACAGATAAATGTGTTTGCAATTTTTCAAGGATATGGTGTTGTGTTGCTTGTAGAATGTTTATTTTTATTTGTATGCGGCTGTAGCTATTCACATAAAGATTTTATTCAAAGTATTTCATGCATGGAAATCAACATAGTATATAGGTACTTCCTTGTTCTGTAGGCTATGTAAAAGTCAATGAATTTTGATTATATTTGATTGTAGAAGCATGGATAAGTATGCATTTAAAGGAAGTGCATGTATGATGACATGATTATACAGGACTTTGCCATCTTCAGTTTGCAATATATGTCCTGAGTTTGAGAAGAAATTTATCTGTCTAATTGCTTATGCAAATATAACATCCATATTAAAGACAGTGTGGAAGATTATGAATAATTCTGCTCTAATATTTAACTTAAAGTTATATAATAGCATGGCATATGACTGTAACAGCTCATGTCTGGTTTGCATGTCAGATATTAGTATCCTTTGCATGCTTGGTAACTGGCTGTACTAACCCTCCACAGAATGCACTAACCTTGGCGCAACCTTCTCCAGTAGTCCATACCCTACCTCCAACACTCCTTCTTCCAATATGACACCTGTGCATCAAAGTTTTTCTGCTACCAACAAACCTCCTTCACCCACTGCTGCACGTGCTACTGTTGCTGCTGGAGTCACCTTGGGAATGCAGCACGAAGCAGCAACAGCAGCTAATCTAAACCAGAGCACCGGCAACAGCAAAGTGAACAGCACAGCAAGTGGCGTCATCTCTCCTGACAGGTTAGCTGAACCAGAGGGTCCCCATCACCACAACTGCCAGGACCACCAGCACCAAGAGGATCAAGTCTTATGTCATCTTTCCTCCCATGAACATCAGTCTGCATCTGCTGATTCACCAGCAAATCAGAAGAGTCAGATGCTAACCACAGAGATCATTCAGGAAAGAGATAACTTGACTGTTATGGAAAACAAAAAGTTAAAGGATCAAGATGGTGGTCTTAGCTGTACCAGTGATGGTGTTAGTGCCAAAAATTTTCAAAATATTGATGATGTCATAATGCCACAGACTGTTAGTATGGAGGTTATGCCAGATATCCCAACATTTAGGGTTGTTACAAAGTCACATACAGGTAATCAAAAAGGTGAAAATGATGCTAGTAGTACATTCATAGTTGATGGGAAAACACAAAAAGTCAGTAATGAAAAGTTTGTAACTAAGGGTAAATCATCAAAAAGTTCAAATAAGAATCCTCTAGCAAGGGGTAAAGAGCTTGTTAGACAGAATAATGTAGTATTTGATGATGATGATGATATGGACTTCAATGAAAACTTGTTTGAACCCAAGAATGTCTTTGGTAACTCATTAAGTTCAGTCAACCTGAGCCTTCAAGGTAGTCCAGCAACTGACCAGAATAAACAAGAATTATCACCATTTGATTCACATTATATTTCTACAAATATCAAAAAGGCTGCCCCGCAACCTTTACCAAAGAAAAAAGCTCCAGGACCACCATCTAATTCTGTATTAAGAAATGAATTTTCCAGCATAGATCACAGTACTCCATTAACCTCACCAGAAACAGCAGGTCATCAAAATATTAGTAACAGAAAATTGGATCTCTCATTTGAGGATGATTTTGTTCCTAGAACTGAAACTCAGCCAAAACCTGTACCTGTAACTCAAACCCCGCCCAAAAAACGGGCTCCTGCCCCACCAGTAGCAATACACAGACCAGAAGAAATAGCAACTTCAAATGAAGCATTCCACAGAGGAGAATTACAAATATCTCAAGATATATCTTTAACTGCCACTTTAAGAACAAAAGCTGCTGAGAGCATTATGAGCTGTGATACTTCACAGGTTTCACATCTCTCACATGCTGAAGAATTTCAAAAAATTATCCAAGAGCCTCCAGATGAGGAATTTAATGTTCATATTTCAGGATTGTCGAAAATAGACCCTGACATGTTGTCCTTGTTATCTGAGGAAGGGGTTGATAGTGACTCCTACGCTTCACCAGCTCCATCACGAACACCTAGTATGACATCCAAGATGAGTGATACATCTCAGGATCCTGATGATGCTCCTGATGTCATGAATCACTGCAACAATAGTGTAAAGACTTCATTTTCTTATTCCTCACACAACTCTTCCACCATGTCCTCTCCTGTTCCTCCCAATGCTGCTCTACCTGCACCAACAACAGCAAGCAGTTATCGAGCTGGGTATCTGGCCATGATGGCAGATCTTAAAAGCTGGAACAGCCTGGATTCTCTTCACAGTAAGGGGTTGGAATTGCCTGAGTCTCATAGTAGTAGCCCATGTGATTCACTTCAGGAACAACCAAAACTAATTGGATCTCTCCAAGAAACTTCTGAGAGCTCTGCTCAGATTTCCCCTCAAGTCTTCAATGAAGGGATGCTTCGTGGACCTCCTTTACGACCTCGACTTGCCTCCAGCTCTTCTCTGTGCTCAGATACAGGTTTGCATGTTGAAGGTTTCCATTGGGTTCTATCAGTATGCTTCTTATGGTGCTTATTCAGTCTTTTGGTTTGGTCAGTCAATTTTTTTCATGTAATAAGGGAAACTATTGTATGAGTAGAATTTTACATGATACAGCAGCTATCATAACACAGAATAAGAATAGATACCCATTGTCAAATTGTGTTTTGGAGTAGATATTAACATTTAGCGTAATATTAACATGGGAGATGTAATTGAAGATATAATTTGCATGCTTTTGTATTCAGTTATGTAGTTTGTGTTATATTTTTTACATGTGTAGTTTATTGAAATATATATATTGTAGTATACATTAGGTTGTATTGTGAAGTACAAAGTTTTTAAACTAATCAATTTCTTATTCTCACTTGTAACAGATCATGAGGTACAAACTCGTACTGCTAGCTTTTCCTCTGAAACAAGTGAGGAAAATGTGGTCAGCAGGAGAGTAAAGAATAATGCCCATATAGAGGATAGCCAACAACACAACAGATTTCCTCAGGAAGAATACACAGGTCATGAAAATGAAGAGAGAAAACAATTCATAAACAAAAGTGTATCTTCTATGTCACAGAATAAGTCCTCTGTCATTAACAATGATGAAGTAGATCAAGTTTTGAATACAGAATCAGTCTCGTCATTGTCCGTCACTGACTCTGAAGGAGACAGCAGGGGAAAGACAGCTCAAGAGACTAGTGGCAAAAGCAAGGGGATTGAGTCAGTAAAAACAGAGGTAATAGAACCTCCACTACCCAACATCAGAGTTCCGGATGTTGAAGGAACCCTGCATTATGTTGATGCCCTACAGGAGCCTAGCAATCATAAGGTTGGTTTCCAGTTCTTATATTTACATTGGGAATTTGTTTATTCTCTTTAGAAGTTCTTGGGTGGCCATGGCATAATTTTCCATTTGTTTTGTTTATCATTTTTTAATTTTATGTATGACAGATTGGTGCATTTTTTGTGACTTTTAATACTTCTGGTGCATAATTGATTTTTTAAACTATGAATTGGTGCACAAGAATTATAATAGAAAAAAATATTTTTATCTTATGACTTGAGATTCAATCATTCATAGTTCTGGAAAGTAATATTTACCAAATTGGCCAATCCTAAGTACAGTGAGACCCTCAGGTTTCAAATGGGTTCTGCTACCAGACCCTGTTTATAGGATGATTGTTTATAATTTGGAAAATACATAAAGAAAAGAAAAAAGATGATGCATTGAAAAACTTTTAGAAAATTAATGTATACTCCTATGCCTACCTGTAATGAATGAACTCAGTGTTACCAGCACTGCCATCAAGCTTAGTCTTAAAGTCTCTGTACAGACTCTCAACCTTCTCCAGAACCAGCATAAGGCTAACAGGGTTATGATGCTGGTGCTGGTCCTCAAGCCACATCTTTCTCTTCATCCTTCCACTTCCTCCATGGTATCCCCATTTTCCTTTTTTTCTCCACTTCTGACATCCTTATACTCTCTTGTCATGCTCTCCTCACTCCTCCTCGCCATATATCCAAACCATTTCAGCCTTACCTTTTCAACAATAATTTACATATTTGTTTTACAACCACACTTTTCTCTTACCCAGCTATTTCTTATTCAATCAACCACCATCATACCCCATATTGTCCTCTTACATTTTATTTCCAACACATCAACACTCTACATTTTTGCGTATGGCGCATGCCTCACATCTGTACAGTACTGACAGGACTACTGTAGCATCAAACATTCCTAGCTTTACCCTTACTGTTTTCTGATGATGTGGCCTTGGTGGCAGATTAGAGGGGTAACCGATAACAAGAGTTTGGGAAAGCATTTGAAAAGAGGAAATTGAGACAAAGTGAACAGAAGTAAGTTACTACGGTGCAGAAAGGGGGAGAGACATGTAGATGTAAGTGTAAATTTGAATGGAGGGGACAGGAGGAAGCATAGTGCTTGAGGTTTTTAGGCACCTGGGAGTAAACATGACATTTGATGGACTAAGGAAACTGAAGTTAAGGCTAAGGTCATGGTTGCATTATGGAGTTTATGGAAGGAGAGGTCAGTATCTGTTTGGGCAGAGGTGGGTACATATAAGGGTTTAGTGGTCTTAACAGTGTTTTATGTATGGATGTGAGTCTTGGGCATTGAACGAAAGAAAGGGAAAGGATGAGCAAGTTAGGAATGAAATGCCTGAAGATGATCCATGGTGTGAGTCAGGTTAATCACATAAGGAATGAGTAAAGGTATGTAATAGAGAGAAGTGGAAGTTTGTGCATTTTGATGGAGAAAGCTGACCAGGATGTGCTGAAATGGTTTGGATTGGACATATAGAGAATATGAGCAAAAGAAGAGTGACCTAGAAGATTTCTTTGCTGTAGATTGGTGGAGCAAGGAGAGGCTAGGACTGAAAGGATGGGAGGGTGGAATGAACAAGGCATTGGAGTATTGAGATCTGGAAATCCAGGAGGGTGAGAGGTATTTATGTAATAGAATTAATTTGAATGATGTCATTCATGTGAGGCAATGCACTTTTATCAAGCTGAACAGGGATAGAAAGATTGGTTAAAGTAAACATAGTATAGTTTGTGGGATTTGGATGTGGATAGTAGGCTGTGCTTTCAGTACATCATACATGACAGCTAGAGAGTGAATTTATGGAATTGAAGCCATCATTCCTTTGTTCCTGATACTACCTTATTGAGGAAGGAAAAGCAGATAGATAATAAAAAAGATGTACCAAGTTATTACTCCCACAACAGCAAGTTATTGTTAGGAACAAATGAATATCAACCTCATTTGCACATATCCAGTCTTTAGCTCTCATGTATAATGTACCAAGATTACATACTGTTCCATAATTTACTTTGACCACTTCACATGCCCTGGTTTAGTTCATTGACAGTATGTCGCCCCTTTCCCCTAAATACCACAGCAATCCAATTTGATCTATCCCATGCCCCATGTATGGCTCCCACCTTCCATAGTGTTCAGGCTCCAATACCTCCTCTTTATTGTATCGACCTTGATACCCAAAGACTTCTTCACTCTGTCCTTCCATCTCATTCTTGGTTCCCCTTCACCCTACTTCTTGTGACATGTAGATGCTCTAAGTCAGTCCTCCTTTGCTTATCCACTTCATGTGTCTGAGGTTTTTCAGCACACTCTGGTCAGCTTTCTTAGAATTACAGTAATGTAAGACATTTTCTCATACATTGTCAACATGTCATTCTTCACAGATATCCAGTCGAGACATGGAAAGCTATCTTCAGGCAGCTCTTGCTGATTTGGAAACTGAAAGTAAATCTTCAGAACATTCAGATGAATCTTCAGCGCAGTCATCTTTGGAAAAGACACACAAATTACCTCAGTCTTACTCAGACAACAGCTGGGATTACAAGACCCCAGACCCTCCTACTCCCTTCAGAGATGGCCCATCTTCTAGGTTGAATGATGATTCTTCAAGTACATCATCAGAGACAGCACCAGAAATTCTTCATGAAGTTCCCTCTGGGTTTAAGAATTTTTCGAATGGTTCCATCAGTGAATCCAGAAGTGTAAATATCATAGAGAAGAAAGCTTCTATGAAGGCAGGAGAGGAAAGTAATGAATCTGTAAGTAATGTGTCCAGCAGAAATAATTCTACCTCCAGTTTTTCTTCTACTTATAAATCTGAAGAGAAAGCAAAGCAAAGTGTAATAGATGAATTAAAATCAACAATAAAAGAAACAAATAACAATGAGCCAAGAATTGTAGAGCTGAAACCAAAGACCAGGGGTATGGAGACAATTGTACAAATGCCTAAACCACACATCAAAGAAACAGCTCCAGCTGCGGCAAAAACAAAACTAGATGTGGAGGAAAAAATAGAGGCTCTCTCAGTCAGGGCCAGCATACCAGTCCAGTATGCTTATGTCCCACAAGTTATTGCCAAAGTTCCAGTAGAGAGTAAAGAATCTGCTTCATTGACGTCCCGTTTAGAAAGTAAAACGAAAAAAGAGTCTGTTTCTAGTTATGAAAGTTGCTGCGATACTTCAGAACCAGAGATAACCCATACTCATGGAAGATTAGACTCAGACACCAGTTACGAAAGTGTTCCACCTCCTGCACCAGATATTCCACCACCATTTGACTCAGATTTAGAAGTACGAGCATCACGTTCATCATCGGATGTCAGCGATGGCAGCTTCAGAACTCAGTCTAGTCTAGGTTGCCAAAATTCAGATAGTGGTAGTGAGGCAAGTAAGAGTCGAGCACGTGTCATGAACTTCTCAATCTCCACGTATACTTCCAGAGCAGAGGAAACTAGTTATGACAAAAAGATTGTCAAATCAGAATCATTTAGTCACCAGATTAGACCAAAGGCTGGTCACTTGTCAAAAACAGAGTCTTTTTCTACACAGTGTAAATCAGATCAACTAATAGAAGAAAACAAGGAACTTGGTGCTTATAATGACACATCAGCTTCGTCTCTGACCTCCAGCAGCTTTGAAAAACCAATACTGCCTCAAAAGCCCCACTTCAACGAATTTTCCTCAGTTCCAGTGAAATATTCTCCATTTCTTGTTAAGCCTGCACAGCCTATGAAACCTGCTGTACCACCAAACAAGCCCACACTGTATGGAATGCATTCAGAAACCAACCTTAACATCAGTCAGCCAGTGTTTCGTGTTAGTAGCTTGAGTGATCGATCTGCTGCTTATCGCAACAACAACACTGATGGCCATTTTGCTGTCCCTGGTCCTCCTCGTCCACTTCGAAGATTTCAGGTAAGATTCAGACTACCTCAGCTTTATTTTTTTATTTTTTATTTATTTTTTTTTTTTTTTGCTTGTTGGGTGATGAGCTTGTGAGACCAACACTGTGCTTGTTTCTGAATGAAAGTGCTAAAAACCTTGATGAAAAGAGATGATATGGTCTGATGTAAATGTTTAGGAAAGATCTCGATATTCTCACCATAATCCCAGTGTTCATTCCTGTATTTGCATTTCCATGTAGGCCTCATCTTTTTTTTTAGATCTCTGCCTTTGAGATCACTCCAGTTTTATTGGCATGGTGACAGAAAGTTGCCCGAGGCTATGAGCCTCTCCCATTTGAAAGACAGTGAAGGACTTTGAGGCTCAGATACCTTCTAGATAATAGAAGAAGTATGATGGTGGCCTGCACAGTTGGGAGTAAAATCCAGTAAAGTTTATATGGAATTTTTCAGTAAAAGTTTTGTAAATTACATGCAAAATAGGTATTAACACTCATTCATAATGGATGCCATTGTGTCGTCATGATCAATCTACCTTTAACTCATATTGATATAACTTTGGTATCTTGACAAATCTGTGCCTTTATGCTGTATTGGTTGCCAGTTTGGCATTATGAAGCAAAATAATTTACCAGAAATTGAGAAGTCATTTTTATGACACTTCATTTGGTACATAGGATTGTTTCATGTTCCTACTTTACATGGGTGGATGGAGCTTATGAAGGAGAGTGTCAATTTCCCACTGACCCATGCTGCTCAAACAGATAGTTTCACTCATATTTGCAGAATGGTATGGAAGCTGACATTCTTATATAGATACTTTTCTGCTCAGTTCTCTTTATTAGGCTTGTAGCTAACTCATGAACTCCCTCAAGGGGTTGGCCCTGGCAAAAGTCTCCATACAAGGAGAACTCCACTGCTGCTTCTTAGCGTTTAATGCCTCACCCTTAATAGGTAACTGGCAGAGGGCAACTGTAGCACAGTGTTTTTAGAGGCTACTACCTAAAGTTCCTTTCAACTACTACTACCTAATGCTCCACCCTATTGTTCCTGCCTACTGCTTCTACCTCATGCTTCTATCTAATTCTCCTGTCTAATATTCCTTCCTACTACTTCCATCTGTTGTTCCTGCCATTTTGCCAAAAGGCAGGGCTATTGCATAAAAAATTAGAAAAATCTAGAGATATTAAAAACGAGTTGTGAGAGTTAAGTGTTATCATGTATTATGTGAGACAAGGAGAGATTGTGTGTTTATGGACAGAATGCCAGCAGACCACATATGGGTAAGGCAGAAAGAAAAGACATCTACCTGGGTCAGAGGAATGCAACTTGACTGCCACTGAAGTGCTAACTCGTTTATTCAGCCATCGCTAACCCTTCTGATACCCAGACAGGTAGTACCAGTAATATACCTCTCTAGTCAGTGGTTGCCTACTGTCTACGACCTACCAACTAATAATATCATCACAAAGTTAGGCAGAGCTTACACAAAAGCCTTATATTCTTACCAACTGCTCCGATGAACATAGATATTTTACTCATACTTTCAAAACAGTATAAGGACTATGTTTATATTTTTCTTTTTGCACACTTCTTTTATTTAGCCTTTGAATTAGCACATGAACTAATGATCTTTAAGAAGTCTACAAAATTGGAGAACATGGGCAGAAGTAAAGTTAGCCTGCACATAAGAAGATATTTGTTAGTGTCATAGATTGATAGTATAAATAGTATTACTGATGCTTATTTTTTCTACATAATTCTCTTCAATATGTCTTTACCCAACCTTAAGTGATTAACATTCAGACATAACAAACCTAACATGGAAAAGTGGGAAGAACCTAAGATAATCTCCCTACTGAAATTGTCCTGTTGATGAGGCCTGAGAGGCCAGTGGGATTGACTGGGGTTAAAAAGTGTCAC
>JAUTXX010373719.1:0-13258 GCA_032273605.1 Panulirus laevicauda | reverse complement strand
CAATCTTTCGTCTGTTTCCTTGCGCTACCTCGCTGACGCGGGAGACAGCGACATAGGTTAATAAAAAAAAAAAATTACTACATTCTAGATTTTTGATCAACCTCTCTTAATTATACTTCTCTCTACATTCTTTCTGATTCATCTTCTCACTTGCCAAAACTTTTACCTCTCCATTGTTCTGTACACCATACCTTCACTTCTCCCTGATCCTCACCCCCACAAGAATTGCAAAATTGTCAGAATCTCCAGAGGATCCTCTCACAACTCTGTCATCCAGCACAGCTTTTCTCAATTTTTCATCCACTTCCACATAGTCAGTCATACCCTTTTGCTCTTCTCTTCCATCATTTCTTATCCATGTATACCTGTGGATTATCATGTGCTGAAAAAAGGTGTTTGCAAGGAATAAAAGGCAATAGAGAACTTCCAAATTGATTTACTCCAGGCATTCTCCACTTACCAATTATCTCCCCAGTTTCATTACATTCCACTTTCACATTCATATCAACCATTCACAAATCCGTTTATACAGTCATTCAAATTTCTCCAGAAATGTATTTCATCCTTACCTTGCACAGCCTTCATATTCTTAGGAGCATATACACATACCCATGCATACTTCACAATCCCAATTTTTTCATTTTCTCCACACTATTCTTGATCCATTCCATCCATGCTCTGTAACACATTCCCTCACTCTCGGTAATAGCAGAATTGCACATTCTTCTATCCCTCATCCCCGATAATCTTCTTTCATTCCTGTTCATACCACTCCCCCATCCGCACCCTTTCATAACTTGCATTCATCATTTCCATTTTCACTCCACACACCCTGCCCAAGGATATGGATTTCTTCAATCCCAGCACTTTCAAAAATAACATCTAAATTTCTCCACAAGCTTCCTCCTTTAACTTTCACCAGTCATCCCATTTATATTCAGCACCATCACCTTCAGTTGCTCATCCCTTTTACTCCTCAACATAACTGGTAGACTCCAGCGCTGCTTCTAAGCCTTTTACGCCTCACCTTTGACAGGCCACTGGCAGAGGGCAATTCCAGCTTAATGTTTCTCAGGCAATGGGGCTTCTTAAATTGTCCCAAAAACTAAAGACCCCAATACACCTTAAGTGTTTGTTGTTATTTAAGAAAGATAGGTGTACCTGCTGTATCTGTGCACATTTTTGGCACAAGGTGAAATTTCATTGGGGGCTTGTAGAAGTGAAGAAGTTTTAGTATTCTCTTAATGTCTTTTCTAGATATCTTAATGTTTTCTAAAACCTCCTCCTCATTCCATCTTACTTTGTTGGGACTATAGAGTCTTCCAAAGTTAAAACAGTGAAATTGCTATTAAGTTCCTTGCATATCTATACATCATACTCAACTGTTCTTCTGTTGGAATCCCTTAGCCTAATTTATTACTCTTTGAATTGTGATAGTTTTATGAGAAAGTTTTGAATTCTCTATGGCCTTTACCAAAATATTCTTTTCAAAGTTTCTACTTTTCTCCTTTTTTTTTTATCCTAGTATGCTCTTTCCTTGCTCTCTTGCATTGTGTAAATGCTTGCTGGCAGGCTGGAGTTCCATCTGTATCTTTTCCCCTGTACATAAAGCTTCTTTTCTTTGTAGACCTCTTATTGAACCATTCTTTCCTTGTCTTACCATTCCCTCTGTATTTAAGGCTAGATGTATCCATGTTCCTACTCCTTCATAGTAAATTTCAAAGAACCTCTCACCAGAAAGCCCTGGTTCTGGCTTCTGAACTCCATTGCCAGGTTGTTAAGGTTTATATAGTGCCTACAATTACATCTCCCCTAATAACTTGCTACACTTCTGTTCTTTTAAGTCTTCATTTACCACACTCTTGTTAGAGATATTACATGACCACTCTTTTATGTTGGTGTATCAGATACAATTTTCTCTCTCAGTGCTAGCATGTAAAGATAAAAGAAGTAATGATGTACAAGTCCCTCTCATCTTTGTGTGCTGTGACATGTTGTTATAGCAAAATTTTATGTATACACTGTAAAAACTTGTCTCCATAATCCCCATCACAATGAGAATGTAAATTCCCCTTGTGTTTATCTTTATTATTGAATTCCCTCCTTAATAGTACTTTACCATCTCTGACAATTGTGTTTTACATCTTCATGCACCATTCTGATTGTTCTTTCATTATTATCAGTATATATTAGTTTTGGCTCATTACAATTTTTTTGGGGGGATTATATAGTAACACCACTAACGCACTTCTTCCCTACAGTTGTTCTACCCATTATATATTATCTGAATGGGCTGCTATTTCGTGAAACATAAGGCTATCTTTTATTAAAAGGGCCACTCTTCCCCCTTTTGTCTTCTCATTCTCTCTTTACAGTTACATACCTCTCTGATCAAAGCAGGTGAGATCTTATCTTTTTATTAAGCTTTGTTTCCATGACTCCAGCAATATCAGATGAACTTTCCTTTACACAGTTTTTGAATTCCAGCTTTTTACCATTTACTATTAATCCACCAGCAGTTGAATACATTACTTTCAGTTGACATTATCCCCTCCTGACACTCCTGCCCTCTTTGTACTGCTGGCATATCTTCTTTGTCCTCTTGCCTCTTTTGGCAACTCATGTTTTTTGTCTTTTTACTGTGCACCCATCCCTCACTTTATGCTTGGGCTATTTTCTGGGAAAACCTCACACGCAGAGAAACCACATGTAGCGAATCAGTAAACTTTGAGAGAGAAATGCAGTGTAGATGCACTATCTACCGCATGTTTGCACATAGCAAATTTTGATTGCATTAAAAGAGAGTGTGATAGAAGTAGCAGTGTCACAGAATAGGTAAATTACACAGTGATCCTGCATGAAGTGAGGGATGGTTGTATTCCTTTCTTATCCCCCACACCTTTGATTTATCATATTTGATGGATATCCCACTGAAATCCACCTTGTCTTTAGCTTTCTTAGCTTTCATAAATTCTTCATGGCTAGAGACTCCATGATTGGTCTCCCTCTTATGTCTCGAGTATAAGCACCAATTCTTTTCTTTCTTTTATTGCTGAAATTTTCTTTGGCAGTTCTGTAGCCTTCAGTTTCTTTTGCTAAGAATTTCTATCCCCTATCTTCCTTATCTGATGTATGATCTTTCAAGCCCAAAACAATCAGTGATTTGAATCTAGAAATTTCCTTCTTTACTAATTTCTGTGATCGTAGTTCCACCCACTTTTCAGCTGTATCCTTCAGTGTTAAATTCTGACTCTGTAACTCTGACTTTCTCTAAAATCAATCTTTTAGTAAACACGCACCACTCCTTTATGCTTGGTACCTTTCAGTACCTTTCATTAACTGTTTGCTCCATCTCGAACAGTTCATATCCTTCTAAAGTTTTATTTATTATCCTTTGTGCCTCTACATTAGTCTTCATGCTCTATATCTGTTTATCAAATGCCAAAATTGCTCCCGCACCTTCCTGCCCTTTTTTTATCAAGAGATTCTGCATGTAATTTGGTCCTCTCCTCTTGCTGAAGAGCTGCAGATGATTATTATCCCAAATTTATTTGGGTCACTCAAGTTCTGAAAATTATTATCTCAAGATAACTGGTATGGGGTTCCACATATAATGCCTGACATTTCCAGCAGACAAAAACATATGTGTCGTTTCTCTTAGTAGATGGTGCCACAAGCACCTATTTACATTTGCAGACAATAGCATGTTCAGGTATTTCTCAGATAAGCTCCTGGATTATTTTCCCTTTCTTTTCTACTATCCTTTCAAGCCAGTATGCTAAGTGGTGATGAATTTGATAATAATGACTAGAGAGAGAAACCTCTTTTAATGGAGTTTCTTATATCAGAGATATAGATAGTTAGATAGATTAGATAGATAGAGAGATAGTCGCCTCACTTAAATATTTAACCATTTTGATAACTTAATTGTGATTAAGCCTGCTGAATTCACTAAGGTTCTTGCTGATAGTTTGGCTTATGTATTTAGATAAGTCCATACATATATGGTAATGTAGGGGATGGTGATGAAAATCTTTTGATGGAATTGTTACCTTTAAACAACAACATCAGTTGTTCATTAAAGTGACAGATTATAGCATCTAGGGTATTTCTATTTAGTTTAAAGTATGTTGTATCATCTTATAAAAGATTATTAATTTTTGACAAATAATCAACTTAGTCCATAATTACAACTGTGTTAGCCTTATCTCTCTTGGTTATATGTAGTACGCTATCTATCTTCAAATTGTTAATAGCACTGCTGAATCTTTTTGGACAGTTTGGAGCAGCTGGTTTTGACAAACTAGCATACACTACACCTTTACAAATGCTCACTTCATGGTTTGATAATTCACTGTACTTTCCCAAATTACAAAACAATATTGCAATCCCAACACAGTTAACAGTTGTATAAGTGATGGTATTGATTGAGAGGGGTGAAGACATGTACAGAGCATCAGATTATGGAGGAGCAATGTGGTTTCAGAAGTGGTACAGGATGTATGGATCATGTGTTTGCTTTTGAAGAATGTGTGAGAAATACATAGAAAAATAGATGGATACTTATTTGGCATTTATGGCTCTGGAGAAAGCATATGATAGGGCTGATAGAGATGCTTTGTGGGAGATCTTAAGAATATATGGTAAGGGAAGTAAGATGCTAGAAGCAGTGAAAAGTTTTTATGAAGGATGTAAGGCATTTGTATGGCTAGGAAGAGACGACAAGAAATGGTTTCTTGTGAAGGTCAGTCTGCAGCAAGGATGTGTGATGTCATCACGTTTGTTTGATTTGTTTATATATTGGGTGGTGAGGAAGGTAAATGCATGAGTCTTGGGGAAAGGAGTGAAATGCTGTCTGTTGGAGGTGAAAGGGCCTGGGAAGTGTCAGTTGTTGTTCGCCGATGATGCAGCACTGATGGCTGATTCGATTAAGACTACAGATGGTAACTGAGTTTGGAAGTGTGTGAAAGGAGAAAGTTGAGATTAAAAGTGAATGAAAGTAAGTTTATTAGGCTTAGCAGGGTTGAGGGTTGAATTAGTTGGGATGTAAGTTTGAATGACTAAGATTGGAGGAAGTGAAGTGTTTTACATATCTGGGAGTGGACTTGGCAGTGAATGGTACCATGGAAGCAGAAGTGAGTCATAGGGTGGGGTGGGGATGAAGGTTGTGGGAGTGATGAAGAATGTGTGGATGGGGAGATTTATCTCGGAGGCTATAAATGGGTATGTTTGGAGGAATAGTAGTTAAAACAAAATTATATGGTTGTGAAGTATGGACTATAGATAAGGTTGTGCAGAGAAGGGTGGATGTGTTGGAAATGAAATGTTTGAGGATAATATGTGGTGTGAGGTGGTTGGGCAAGTAAGAAATGAAAGGGTAAGAGAGGTGTATTGCAATAAAAAGAGTGTGGTTGAGAGGGCAGAAGAGGGTGTGTTGAATTGGTTTGGACATATGGAGAGAATGAGTGAAGAAAGGTTGACAAAGAGGATATATTTGTCAGAAGTGGAGGGAACAGTGAGAAACAGGAGACTAAGGTGGTGGTGGAAGGATGGAGCAAAAAAGATTATGAGCGACTGGGGCCTGAACATGCAGGAGGGTGAAAGACATGTATGGAATAGAATGAATTGAAACGATGTGGTATACTGGGGTCAACGTGCAATGAATATACTGAACCAGGGCATGTGAAGCATGTGGGGTAAACATTGGAAAGGTGTGTGGGACCTGGCTGTGGATAGGGAGCTGTAGTTTTGGTTCATTACATATGACAGCTAGAGAATGAGTGTGAGCAGAAGTGGCCTTTCTTTGTCTGTTTCGTGGCGCTACCTTGCCAAAGCAGGGGGCAGCAGTTGGGTGTGGGGGAGGAGAGGAGAATGTATATGCTATCTTTTTTGTTTTCCATGATGCATATTGTGCTGTTTTTTTTTGTGGGATGGGGTGGCATTGGAAATGGATGAAGTTGAGCAAGTATGAATAAGTACATGTGTATATATGTATATATTTGCATATGTGTATGTATGTTTGTAAATATATGTGTTTGTGAGTGGATGTGTCTTTGTCTGTTTTCTGGTGCTAACTCAGGAAACAACGATCAAGGATGAAATATATATATATATCCCTGGTGCTTCCCCACCCCACAGGAAACGGCATCACCACCCCATGCTTCAGCAAGGCAGCGCCCGGAAAACAGACAATAAAGACCATATTCGTTCACACTCAGTCTCTAGCTGTCATGTGTAATGCACTGGAACCACAGCTCCCTACCTACATCCAGGCCCCACAGACCTTTCCATAGTTTACCCCTGACACTTCACATGCCCTGGTTCAGTCCACTGACAGCAGGTCAACCACAGCATACCACATCGCTCCAACTCACTCTATTCCTTGCACGCTTCTCACCCTCCAGTATGTTCCAGAATATTATGTAATGAACACAGGAGCTATGACATTGTTCAAATAAACAAAGGACTTTCAACAGTCTGCTGCTGAGTCAGAGTACAAGCATTTGGCAGCAGTAGCTGAATAGGGGATTACATTTTACTTACCTTTTGTCATATTCCATCAATCATATCATTTTGCAACAAACCTTAAAGTGAAAGTAATGTAGGTATCTAAAACCGAATCAAAGTACTGGGAAAAGTTGTCTGTACCTGGATACAGATGATGTGATAAGACTGCATAAACAGGGTATTACTTGGCATGCATCATCAACTACTTAGCTTTTAATTCAAATATTCTTGTTGAAATTATAAAATTTTGTTACCATCTTTTCTGCTTGCCAAGGAAAAGAAATTTCATAGAAAGAATTCCATAAGAAAAGGATTATTATGTACTACATACACTGAGCAGACTACACATATGTATTTTCATTATACTTTTACATATTTATCTACACAGAACTTTATAGGAATAAATGAACAATTAATCATCTTATCACAATAGCAATAATACTCATTATTTTCTCATGATTAAATGTAAGCAACAATACCACAGTAATTGTTGTGCTATTCTAAAACTACCTAAATTTTCATTAGCCAATGTTTAAGTCAGGGAGAGATACTGGGTGCCTGCATAAGATACACTTTTTATGATGATAAGTATGGCATGACTCAAGCATGTGTTTTTCATTCCAGCTAAGACAAGAGAATGCTAGAGACACTTATGAATATGTGGAAGAACCTAACAAAATTCAAAAATATATTCATATTTTCTTAATGTGTATATTTTGATAAGTTTTTCTTGAGAGCAAAGTTAAACAAGACAAATGAAGAAAAAACGAATTTGTTATCATCTTGTATCTCTAAATTAAATGAGACCCTGAAATCCTTTCATTTTGAATAACTTGAATATAAAACTTGAATATACTGACATGTAGTACTCAATGACATTATAGGAAGATTCAAAGAAATTAGTATGGCTTGAATGGAAGTGGTGGACGCAAGCCTGAAAAAGACAAAGTAACTCCTACATTAGCAAGTCACCTCAACCTGATCATCTCAGCAAGTGAAATGTTATACACGAGAACCACAACACCTAATGGATGAATGTTATCACCAACTTTGCCCCTGACTGGAAGAATCTACTAGCTTATCACCTAGGGAGGACATGACTACACTGTCTTAATAAAGAGGTTTTCCACTCACAACTGTCCACAAGCCAATCACAAGATTAGTCAGATTTATGTCTGCAATTTTGGTAGCTGTGAAAAAGTCTTACCAGAAGAGATAAAAATAGGAACACTTTTAAAATAATAAGATTAATGGAATGTCAAAAAAGATACCTGATTACAGTGAAAGCAAATTCATGGGTATAACTGATTTTCTTTATAAATGGGAAACCAAGGTACACATTTCAAACAGTAAGCAGTTTCTGAATTACTTACATGATGATAGATTGGTAAAAAAATACTGAAAAAGGACTTGGTTTATTCAATTAAAAGTAAGTGAAAAGAACAATTATACCTTAATTTTCACTATTTTCATTCTATATAAAAAAAAATTCATTTCATTTCCTCATATGAGATGGTATGGCCACACAGAACACATAGCAGGATGACAGGCTAGTCAAAAAATATAAAGTGGCAGAGTTGAAAGTACACAGGGGAAAGCTAAAAAGTAAAAAAGTTGGGTAGATGCTGTGAGAGAAATCACTGGGGCTAAGGATATTTCACAAAAAGATGCAAGATGAATGATTCACATACACTTGTGATGTAAATGGAAATGCCGGTCTCACTTGACTTATCAATTTAGTGTAAAAAGTTAGAAAGTACTCTTAAAAAGTGGGAGTTTCTGTTTCCCTCAACTACAGGTTGAGAATGTGTAATAGGTATTTTAGAGGCTTTAAATACCTGATCCAACCCATGGAACTGGAAACTGAGATTAATGATGGAGAGAAATATAATAATTTTCTAAATATGAATATATTCCATCAGAAAAAATAATTCTGGTAAAGCAAAATCTTTCAAAGCCTCAACAACATCATCTTCCAGAAACAAGTTTAGCAGATACGAAAAATGTACAGTATAAAATCATATCATTACACCCTACCTCTTTTCGCTTAGACGAATACTCAATGTAGATTTGTGCACATCTCTCTGCTGTTGTGCGCATGTCTTCTTTCATTAAAGAAAGGTCACTAATATTATTGTTGACATCCTCTTCTTTTGTGGAAACCTAGAATGCAGTTCCCATCATTAGGATAAGAAAAGAATGGTTTCTGTAGCTTCTGACATATGCATACTTAAAAAATCATATTGGAGTTTTAACTTACAGAAAAATTCATACTGGATATTCAGCACAGATAAAAAGAATCAAATTTCATAAAAAAAAGTTTTGTCTAGAGAACAAATTCTCACTTATGAGAAGATCCTTGAAGGACAGAGTGTATTGGAGCAATGTAGTATACAGGGGATTACATGCTACCCATGAGCTGGGCTTGGGCATATGAAATGGTCAGAAGAACCAAGGGAGGGTTTGTGAAGCTTGGCTATGGATGGGGGCTCTGGTTTTGGGTTATCATAAATGATAGCTACAGAGATGTAAGCAAATCAGGCCATTCTTTGTCTGTTCCTGGTGCTACTTCACTGCATGGGAAACAGCACACTTCTTTGAAAAAATAAAAACTACTGCTTCACAATTTCATGTTTTAGGGAGATAGCATCGTGAACAGACAAAACAATGGCTCGCATCCATATTTTATAATGCACCAAAACCTGACACCACCATCCACAGTATGTCCCCCAAAACTAATTCCAGGGTTCCCCTAACAGTCCAATGACAGCACATCATCTCCATATGCACCACTGCTCCAATCTTATCTATCCTATGCATGCCTCTATGCCTCCTATCTACAGCATCTCGTCACCCCTTAATATTGTAGAAGACACATATACATAACTGCATAAGTATCAAGCAACAATCATCACTAATTATTGACACTGGTTTACCTAAATTATGATAATTTCATTTCCTGACTATTCATCAGCAGACTTAGTGGCTGACTACACTGAAACAATTTGACTCAGCAAGGTGAACACCTCTCTTTTTTTTTCTTTTATCAAGGCATTATTTCATATGGCTAAGCAGTCCTTACATACCATACCATACCACAACCACATATATCTATCTATCTGTATCTCTAATGCCTGTTCTCAAACTGGAACTCCCTCAAGGGGTGCCCACAACAATAGTCTCCATAACTAGTAAACTCCAGTGCCATTTCTTAGCCTTTATTGCCTCACCCACATATATCTATAATCACCAACTCCATTCCCATTCATATGAAATGGATCAAATGCATATAGGGATATACATTTTCCTACCTTATTGTGATCAACATGGTACAGGTCCTAACTGAAAGCCCATGCCAGTTGAAAAGGTAATACGAATCTTAAAGCACTGGGCTTCCCAACCCCAATCCTACAAGACAGCATAGATCAGGGGCACCTAATTGCCTAAAGTAGACTTACTTTCCTGCTGTGCTACATGCATAAACACAAACACACAAAAGACATATACATACAGGATTCTGTATGTGAAAAGGACTTGGGAGTCAACCTTACCCTTACCAGTTGCCAGTGTCCCATATTAGAAAAGCAAGGGAGACAAACTGTCTCAGAATAGTTTCCATGTATAATGTTACACAAATACTAGCAAGCTGTTCATAAAACTACATAAAGCCAAAACTAGAATAAATTTCTCCAGTTTGGTCACTACACCTAAAGAAGCACATATGGTACCAAAATTAATAAAGCTTAGTTACAGGAAAAAGCAAAAGGCTTTAAATCTGCCCACATTTGAAGTCTGCCCACATTGTAAGAGAAAAGAGTGAGGGATGACCCGATCATAACCTTTAAGCTTTTAAAACATACTGATAATGAGGACAGTCCTTTGAAAGCTGTAAAAACAGAGCAACTAGATGACGTAACAAGAAATTAAGTAGGAAACTTCTTAAATAAGATGTAAAGAACAACTTTTATTGTATAATAGTGGTGTATGAGTGGAACAGAATGATTGTAAACATGCTTAATGCAAATAGCATACATAAACTAAAAAATTTTTGATCATAGAGAATGTTCAAGAGATGGGTCCCACAAGTTTTAAACTTCCTCCCATACAGCACAAATAGACAATTAGACAATTACATACAAGTAATTACACAAAATAGGAAGACTGACACAGAGAAAGGCAAAGACAGAAATAATAATAAAAAGACTGACTGACCTCCTTTTGGAGTTCTTCAACCTTCTCCTGCAACTGCTTGATTACCATTTGTTTGCTTGTAAGAGAGGCATCAACTGCTGCCTGTTCAGCCCCACTAGCTCCAGCAGCTGCTGTATTGCGTGCCTTCAACCGAGCTTTTTCTTGATTTAGGGCTAGTAATCTGAAATGGATGTTTTTCATTTTTTCCATGCTACAATCAAGGAGCATTCACCATATGTGATATTTTCTAGTCAATGGACAGACAAATGTATATAAACCATGGATCGAATTCAATCCCTCAGCAGAGCACCTAGCCAAGGGTTCAAATCTGGCACATGGTGTATATACATTTGTCTGTCCATCAACAAATTTGTCACAACATCGAAAACACAATATATTAAAGTCCATGCTACCTAAACCAGCACGAGGTTGGGACACACTGTAAAAATCGCCAGAATTCTGGTGTGTGTGTGTGTGTGTGTGTGTGTGTGTGTGTGTGTGTGTGTGTGTGTGTGTGTGTGTGTGTCTTTTGATCTCCATATGCTGAAGTAGCCAGAGACCTTGTTTGAATCAGACCCATAGTGTATACATATTATAGTGTCTCACAAAAAAAATCTATATTGAGATAAATCAGTACTAATTACTTGGTGATGCAATAACATGCCATAAATGGCTTCCATCTATCTTTTTATCTATATCATTGATGCCCATTCCCTCCAGGAACTCCCATCATGGGCTGGCCAAGACAAAAGAATCTCCACTTATCCATCCTTATATGCCTCCATTGCATACATCATTCCATGCGACTTCCCTAATTTCTCTCCCTCAAGTACTCTTCTACTATTTTCCCATTTTGCAGGTGGTGTTCCTCTCACATCAACCCCTTTAACTGTACTATCATATGCTCAAAAATAACTCACTTGTTGAGCCTAGATTTTTTTACCTCTGTAGCTAAAAAAAAAAAAAAAAAATGAAAAAATCTGTTCAGATCTAGAAAAGCTTTTGTCTTCATCTGCCTTACTAACTTCTATCTGAGTTAGCTCACAGCAACTGATGACGAAATTGCGCGGACTATTCGTATTTAGCAAGAATTACATTCAAGTTTTCTTCAGACAATACAGAAGATAGGACTGATGAGACTTTGTACCATTCATGACTATAAATTCTTGACTTCAAATGGGAATGAGATATGAGGTGAAAAAACCAATGACTTCAATAAAAATCTAGCAGGCGAGTTCGGGCCTTATCTAAACCGAAAGCCCTTATTCCCTGATGTAACTGAAAATCTCTGACTTAGCATACTTACTGTATTCATCTACATATCTTAAGCATTTTGTATGCTAATTTCTGATTACTATTTACACACTTCAACTTGCAATCGCACATATAACCTATGCAGGTGTTACTAAACTCCACCTGAATGAGGTCACACTGAGAGAAAAGTCACCTTTGGTGAAGCTATGCAATCGGGTGTACAACCTTGTCAAAGAGCCTCACAGTCCAAAGGAGTTCATCATTTAACTGCAACTGAAAGTAGTGAAGCCCTGTGGTTGCAGGAGCCCCTTCAGAGAGGATCATGGGGAATTATAAATGAAATGTTACCCACACACCTTAAGTAATCTTCCTCTGTATGGTGTGCCCTGAAACACAGCACTGAATCACTTTTTCCTCAAGTCATAAACTTTCCAGCACATCAGGCTTTTATTGGTATATTCATTTTCAGCATTATCCTCTAGCTATCAGAGGCAATCATGTCCAATAAATCCATGTAATAGCTGGGATTCTGAGCAGCCACCCTGCTAATGTGCAACTGTTGTACACTTCTCTCTGCCATTTCATTAGTAATGAGCCAACTGAAGGAACAATTACAATACAAATGTAAGATAATACTGAGTGTCAACACTAGATACTGCATTCTTATCTACATATATGCTCCCTGATGTAAATGGGACAGTCACTGAGTATAATAAAACATTACATCATGTATGTGGGACAGCCACAGTAAATAAATTAGAAACTCATAATAAAGTCTATGAATTACAAAAATTATTTCACATTATCTATCATACTTGATCGCTGTTTCCTGCGTCAATGAGGTAGCACCAGGAAACAGACAAAGAA
The DNA here is from genome assembly GCA_032273605.1 of Panulirus laevicauda. Classification (NCBI taxonomy): domain Eukaryota; kingdom Metazoa; phylum Arthropoda; class Malacostraca; order Decapoda; family Palinuridae; genus Panulirus; species Panulirus laevicauda. Next base: position 439 of record JAUTXX010373719.1, on the reverse strand, counting down.
TGTCCCGTCCACTCATTTACACATATATATATACATGAATGCCCATACATGCACATATACATACATATACATGCGCATACACATACATATACATATATACAAATATACATATCATACTTGCTCGCCTTCATCCATTCCTGGTGCTACCCCAGCAAACAGGAAAGAGCATTGCATCCCCTGCTTCAGTGAGGCAGCGTCAGGACAACAAACAAAAAAGGCCACATTTGTTCACACTCAGTCTCTAGCTGTCATGTGTAATGCAACAAAACCACAGCTCCCTATCCACAACCAGGCAATACAGACCTTTCAATGGTTTAACCCAGACGCTTCACATGCCTTGGTTCAGTCTACTGACAGTAAGTCAACCCCGGTATACCAAAGTATTCCAATTCACTCTATTCTTTGCAAGCCTCTCACTCTCCTGTATGTTCAGGCCCTA
>JAUTXX010373609.1:0-13259 GCA_032273605.1 Panulirus laevicauda | reverse complement strand
CTTATTCACATTTACTCTCAACTTTCTTCTTTCACTCACTTTACCAAACTCAGTCACCAGCTTCTGCAGTTTCTCACCCAAATTAGCCACCAGCTCTGAATCATCAGCAAACAACAACTGACTCACTTTCCAAGCCCTCTCATCCAGAATAGACTGCATACGTGCCCCTCGCTCCAAAACTCTTGCATTCACCTCCCTAACCAACCCTTCCATAAACAAATTAAACAACAATGGAGACACCACACACCCCTGTTGGAAACTGACATTCACTGGGAACCAATCACTCTCCTCTCTTCCTACTCATACACATGCCTTACATCCTTGATAAAAACTCTCTATCCACCCTATCATATGCCTTCTTCAGATCCATAAATGCTACATACAGATCCATCTGTTTTTCCAAGTATTTCTCACATACATTCTTCAAAGCAAACACCTGATACACACATTCTCTACCACTTCTGAAACCACACTACTCTTATCCAATCTGATGCTCTGTGCATCTCAACCAATGCCCTCCCATATAATTTCCCAGGAATACTAAAAAAAACTTATGCCTCTGTAATTTTAACACTCACCTTTATCCCCTTCACCTTTGTACAATGGCACTATGCATGCATTCTGACAATCCTCAGGCACTTCACCATGATCCATACATGCAATGAATATCCTTACCAACCAATCCACAACAAAATTACCCCATTCTTTTATGAAATTTCATTGCAATACCATCCAAACACACACATCTATATATCCCTGGGGACAGAGGAGAAAGAACATCCCCCCCACACACCCCGTGTGTGTGTGTGTGTGTGTTCTAAAAGAAATTATGACAATAGAGAAGTAAAGCATTACACCCAACTGCAATAATAATTCAAGTCACAGCACTGATCCTACCAACCCCTAACCTGCTCTTCTGATAATTGTTTCAGTTATCACCTCATTTGCATGAGGAAACCCTTTGAACAATTAAGAATTTTTTGAGGTTCACAGATGACAACAGAGTGACATTTAATGGATATATGACATCAAGGAAAAAGATCAACAATGCATGTAAAATGTTAAATATTGGTTTAATCTTTAACCTGGTTTCTTTCTTTTTGAAAGAAATTCCAAAATCCTAGGCTCCCTGGTTTTGTGGGAAGCTCTTATATTTCTTGGTAAGCTCGAAGATTCCAAAATTTGGGAGCTCACCAAGTTCCCACTTTTTGAGGGGCTTAAATACTACCTCTACAAATCAACCAAATTTCCACTAGGCTTAAATACTACCGCTACAAATTAATAAAATTTCCACTTAACTCTACAGACTGTTAATTTCATGACAAATTATTATGATGATGATCAAGGTAAAGCTATAAACTTTCAAAAAATATCTTTCCTTATCTCTTAAATGGCAGGTAGAGGTGTAAGGATGGAAGTGGAGAAAGGATTAATGAACAGCATAGTCCATCTGACCCTGACCAATGGACATGGGGTGATTCAAAGAGGTCAAGAAACCAGGCTGTGGAAATGAGTTATTTGAGAAAATCAAGTGGTTTGAAAAGATGGAATAAAGAAAATAATGTTGGGGTATATGAGAGACTTGGTATGGCAAGAAATGCAAAGCAAATGAACTGTGGAGAGGTAGAGTGGGTGAAAAATTATACTTGGAGGTGGCTTGGGCAAGTAGAAAGTATGGTAGATGGGTAGTTTACAAGGAGAGAGAATGATAGTACAATTCGATTAAAGGGTTTGGTGTGAGAGGAAGACAACCTGTGACTTGGGGAAATAGAGCAGAAGAGTTCTGGAAGGAGAGAAATGGAGGAAGAAAGCATGGAATGGTGTTTATACAGGAAGCAAGTAAGGAAAAGGATAAGTGGAGCCTTGCTGTTGCTACCTCCTTGATGGGACTTTCCAGATGGAATGGTCATTAGAAAATATCTAAACAGATAGTTAGCAGGTTACTTTCGGAAATTTGCACACAAAATGGAGATTTTTCCATTATAGAATGAAAGAAATACACCTAAAAGTAAAGAATATGTAAAAACACAGGTGAACTTACATAAATCATATTACCATTATATTGCTGCAGTTAAGGCAAATATGCCTTGCAGAGGATGTGGATAAAGGGGGGAAGGGGAGAGGTACAGGAAAGAGTGAGCTTTGCAACTCATATTCATTTATGATATATCTCTATTTCTGAATTAAATATATGTAAAATTAAAGCATATGTAAAAAAGACTGAACCACCACAACTTATATGACTATCATAAAGTGCTAATATACCCTAGCAGATGAGATTTTACCATGGTTGCAGGGGTAGCACACAGTCCTCACAGCTTGACTTGTAAGTTGAAAAAAATTTTCTCAATCACCTTGCTTACCACCTCACCCATCTTACTTGAATCTTAAAGCTATTCTTTTCCAACAGCCACTCCACCAGCATAGTTATCTACGGTGATCCAGTACTGTCTTTAACTATGAGTCTAGTCTTTTGAATGTTTCGGCAATCACCTCATCTAAATATCTTACATAACCAGGAATCACATCAAATAACCATTCCAACTTCCTTGCTAAGCATTCATCTGTCTTTCTTTTGAATGTTTCTGCAATCACTTCATTTAAATATCTTATATCGCCATGAATCACATTAAATAACCATTCCAACTTCCTTGCTGAGCATTCTTCTTGACCTCCTGCCACTTTCTTTTATACATCTCCCAGTTATTTGCATTCCTATTCTGCAAGTATCATCCAAATGCCTCTCTCTTCTCTTTTACTAACAACTTAATGTCTTCATCCCCACCACTCACTACCCTTTCTAATCTACACACTTCCCACCTTTCTCATGTCACATGCATCTTTTGCACACGCCATCACTCCTTCCCTAAATAAATCCCATTCCTCACCCACTCCCCTTACCTCATTTGCTCTCATCTTTTGCCATTCTATACTCAATCTCTCCTGGGACCTCCTCACACGTCACCTTTCCAAGCTTACTTGCTCCCATGTCTCTTCTCTCTGACATTCTCCGTTTTGGAAAACCTCCACAAATCTTTACCTTCGCATCCAAGAGACAGTAATCAGACATCCCTCCAGCTGCCCCTCTCAGCACATTAACACCCAAAAGTCTCTCTTTTACGTGCCTATCAATTGACATGTACTAAATAATGCCCTTTGATCATCTCTCCTACTCACATACGCATGCTTATGTATATCTCTTTCCAAACCAGGTATTCCCCAATCACCAGTCTTTTTTAGCACTTACAAGCTCTTCACCATTTCCATTCATAACACTAAATACTCCATGTACACCAATTATACTCTCAACTGCCACATTACTCACCTTCACTTTTAAATCACCCATCACTAATACCCAGTCCTGTGCACCAAAGCTCCTAACACACTCACTCAGCTGCTCCAAAAACACTTGCCTCTCACAATCTTTCTTTTCATGACCAGGTGCATCTCTCTCCATCCACTTTTAGTTTTACCCACATCAATCTAGAATTTACTTTCTTGCACTCTATCACACACTCCCACAACTCCTGCTTCAGTAGTGCTACTCCTTTCTCAGCTCTTGCCCTCTCACCAACCCCTGACTTCACTTTCAAGACTCTTCCAAACCATTCTTCCCCTTTACCCTTGAGCTTCGTTTCACTCAGAGCCCGAACATCCAAGTTTCTGTCCTCAAACATACTACCTATCTCTCCTTTCTCCTCATCTTAGTTACATCCACACACATTCAGACATCCCAGTCTGAGCCTTTAAGGAGAAAAAGCACTCCCTGCTTGACTCCTGTTTCCACTTTTTATTGCTTATTTACTATAATTTCATGTGCTAAAAATCTGACTACACTCTCTCTTGCTTCCTTATCTATGTCTGAAATGATTACAAGGGTACAGCGGCTAGAACTGTTCCTTTCAGTATTCCACACAGTACATTTCTTTTTCCAGTCAAGGACAAAAGTCCAAAACAAGGCTGGGCCTTAACTGAAATACAGAGTATGAAATGGAAAAAGAAGCAAGGAAAAGTATTTACAAAATCTGAAGGAAGTGAAAAACCCGTCTCTTAAAATATGCAAAGTCGTAGTTATTGGGATTGACATGAGAAGGTATAGAGTTCTAAAGCTTCAAGGTGTATGGATAGAAAAAATCATCAAAATGGCCCACCCTTGAGTTGGCAACAGCTGCACAGTAATCATGTGAAGCAGAAGCTTGCCAAATATTGTACTGTCTAGCTAGTGTTGGGGGCCCTCAAGGAGTCAGCTTTCAGGTGAAAAAAAAAAAAGTGAACCAATGTTGTGACATGGGGCAAGTGGTCAACTTTTGAAGTTAGCCTGGGAAAGTTTAAGTCAAGACTGTTTTTGACTCAACTCTGTCATTAGCAGCAAGTAGGCAGCCAATGACCAGGGAGGTATATTACCAGTACTGCTGACCTGGGTATCAGGAAGGCTAGTGATGGCTGTGGAGCCAGCCAGCACTTCAGTGGTTGTCAAGTTGCACTTCTCTGGCTCAGGTTGCTGTCTTTTCTTTCTGCCTCACCCACACATGGACCACTGGGATTCTGTCTACAAGCTATGATCTCTCCTTGTCATACATAACACTTAACACTTAACTCATACAGCTCATTCTTCATGGTGAGGGCTATGTGCTAGCTCTGCCTTTTGGCAAAATGGCAGGGACAATAGATAGAAATAGTAGGTAGGAACATTTAGCTAGGAGCATTAGGTAAAAACATTACATAAAAGTAGTAGGTAGGAACATTAGGCAGGAGCATTAGGTAGAAGCAGTCAGTAGGAACATTAGGAAGGAGCCTCTGCAAACACTGTGCTAGACTTGCCTTCTGCCTGTGGCCTGTTAAGGGTGAGGCACTGAAGGATAAGAAGCAGCATTGGAGTTCACTAGTTATGGAGATTCTATTGCCGTGGCCAACCCTGAGGGAGTTCCAGAATGGGACAGCATCGGAGATATAAACAGACTGCTAAGTAAGGATGTAGATGTGAAAGCATTCCTCCAAACAAGGATGGATCAACCCTTTGTACACATGGAGCAACCATTTAAAAGAAATTTCAGCATCTAAACATGACTCCCAGCTTCTCAGGGGCAGAGTTAGCTCTTAGCTATTTTCGTAATAAGGGGCTTCCAAGATAGAGAGGATGTTACGGTGATACCAAGTATGTTCACCGAGTCAAGAGGTGGAATTATAGAAGTTAGAAAGGAATATCACCTATGGATCTCACTTCAAAGAAGCCATTATGGTGATCAGTGAGAAGAGATTCAATCACAGGCCACCCAAGGTTGAGTGCATTGGGTTGAATCCTGGTTGCAAAAGTCAGTCCACAACCAACCCAGAAACAGAGAAGACAAGCAAGCATAGGTGCAAGCTCAGAGGCATGCTACTTTAGTACACGGGGATGAATGCCATCAGGATCATAAGCCTTGCTTGTGTCCTGAGAGAGAAGCACTTTTCGAACTGTTCGGAAAGACATTATGGGAAGGGGCACAGGATTAGTAAAAGGATCATCAAGAAGTGAAGAAATGTTGGAGTCATCCAAGGTAGAGTTAGAGGAGAAATGGGAACCAGAGAGTTTTCCTTTGTTTATGTAAGAGACAGGTATAGTATCATCAAAATGTAAAAGTTAAAAAAAAGTTTAAGCAACAGAAGTTGTTTGAGATGCCCTTAGATAAAGATCAGAAAGACCTATCAGTGGATGATTGAGAGAGGTTGTTGCACTCCCTTTGAATAAAGAAATGCTTTACATACTTGCACTGATCATGAGCAGTGGCAAATGAAGAATGGGGCTCAGAGGAAGGAGAGTTTTTCCTAGCCCAGCATGCCTGATCCCTTGCCTGAATGGCCTCAGAACAGGAATGGTTGAACCAATGATTGGAGAAAGAGATCATCCTTAAGGAAGAAGGGATAAATGCTTCCATTCTGTGCATTAGCAGCAGACAAAAGCATTACCACATGAGACAGTGATTTACCCATAGAAAGTCAGAAAAGAATTTTCTTAAGTTATTCTAGTCAGATTTGTTAGGGTACCAATATTCATGTTTAGAAGAGGCTGCTGTTAAATAGATACATTTCTACAAGTGTGGTCAGATGAACCAATTAAGGGTGAGAATATATATTTACAACTTGAAGGATCAGAGGTGAAAAACAGATCCATAATATCAGGAGAGTGGTCGCAGCAGTCAGGAATATTGGTGGGATGGGAGATAATTTGCTCTAGAACATGAGGGCTTCAATCTCCTTCATCACCATCTGTACAGAAGGAATTCAACCAATCCCTACATTAAACACTGAAATCTCTGGGCTAGCTTGCAGGAGAGAGGATGCCATAGACTCATGGCAAGAGTTTACATATTTGAAGAAAGATGTAAAATTTGTAAAATTAGGAGAGCAGTAGGCAAAACTAAGGAAAAGTGTGGAAGGTAGAAAACAGACCTTGAGCCACATAACGTCAAAGTTTGGGGACTCAAGATTCTCAAGAAGTGCAACAGGTGTATTAATGTTGGAATAAGCAAAGACACCACCTTTGAACAAGAAATGTAATTGGAGATTATAGTTGGATATGAAAGGGGTTAGTGAAAACATCATTAAACAACTAGGTCTCAAAGAGAAGTAAGATATGTCTGCAACTACTTATGAATTTTTTGTTGATTAAAAATTCTTTATCCATTTCTTAATTTTTCTTTTTATATTTCTGACTTTCCATTTTTCTAAGTGACACTCCATACTTCATCAAATGGTTTTGCAAAAAAAAAAGAAAAACAGGGTTCAATCTTTTCTCATACATCAGACTTTGTACATGTCATTATTATGGGCTAGTAATTGTGTTTGCATAATTCTACCACTGATAAAACCATGTTTGAGTGTAATTACTCAAATTTATCAAATGACTCGTCATCATTTAGGATTTGTGGAGGGTTGGCAACCCTCCCCTTCTTGTATTCCTTATGTTGGAACAGAAACCAAGCAAAGAGTACTCATCTTCCTCAACGGCATAAACTGGAGTACTTGAATGTAAATATGTAACCAAGAGAAAGAGAGAGAGGTAGTATGCTTGAGGACTAGAACTCAGATATTTCAGTTCTTAATGAAACAAAGATAAAGGGGATGGAGGAAGAATGATTTGGGACTGTCTTTTGAGTAAAGTCAGGGGTTTGTGTGATGATAAGAGCTAAGAAAGGGGTAGCACTTCTGCTGAAGGAGTTGTGGGAACGTGAGTGAGTAAGGAAGTAGGCCCCAGCCTGATGAGAATAAAAATGCAAACAGATTACAAAAGTTGATATATTATCAGTTTTTATGCACATGAGGGTAGGAGGAGGGAGGAAGAGAGTTTTGGGGAGCTGAGAGAGTGTCAGCAACTGTCAGGCATGGGATAGCATAATAGTGAGGGGTGATTTGAATATAAGAGTGGGTACTATGGTAGTTGTGGTCCATGGGGTACCCACTGAGCTGAATGGAAACGGAGAACAGCCTGTGTAGTAATGTGCTGAAAAAATATTGGCAAGTGGAAATACCTGATCCAAAAAGAGGGACATACATGAGCATATGTGGATGAATAGGGTAGATGGCAAGCAAGCATTACTGAGTCATGTAATACTTAACAAATGTGCTGAAGAGACACTATTGGATGAAAATGTGCTGAGAGGGGCCGCTACTGGGACGTGTGATCATAACTTGGTAAAGGCAAGGGTGAAGTATGCAGAGGCTTTCACAAAAGTGAAAATGATAGTGCGAAGAGTGAAACTGAGCCAGCATGGAAAAGAGATTTGTGTGAAGAGATACCAGAAGAGACTGAGAGTAGAATAGTAAATGTGGAAAGCAAATGAAGCAAGGAAAATGGGTTCGGAATGGGAGATTTTTTAGAAAACAGTGATGAAACGTGCAAAAGAAGGGAGTGGCATGTGAGAGGTGGGCATGTCAGAAAGGGTGGCCAGAAGTGATATGATGAAGTTGCTAGTGAAAGAGGAAAGAGAAGTGTAAGGGCAATATTTGCAAGGAAGGAACACGAGTGATTGGGAGATGTTCACGAAAAAGCTGCAGGAAGACAAGAGGAAGGTACAGGTGCAGAATACAAAGGTAAATGAGAATTGGAGTGAGCAAGTTTCACCAAACTTAAAAGAAAATAAGAAAATGTTTTAGGTGGAAGTTAACAGTGTGAGAAAAATAAAAGAACAAATGGAGGCATCAGTGACGTTGATGGTTATGAGGAAGTGAAAAAAGGCAGAGATGAGGTGAAGAGGAAGAGAAAGTATTGTGCAGGATTTGTTGGAGAAAATGGGGAAGCAGGAACAGATGAGATGAGATGGAGTGAGTATTTTAAAGGACTACTGAATGTCTTTGATGATAAGGTGGCAGATATAGGGTGTTTGGGTCAAGAAAGAGTGGAAAATGAGTCATGGCAAGCGGTTTCGCAAAAGGAGAAAAGATGGCGAGTTTTCCACAAGATAAAGTTAGGCAAAATAGCTTAGGTGGATGGTATTGCTGTTACATTTTTCAATAAAGGAGGCAACTGTGTCAGTGAATGGTTAGATATGATTTGCTATTGTAGTCGTTATCCCTCCCCCTCATTTCTTCTGGCCCAGGAAGAGGCGGCGGCGACTCCCCAACACGGACCTAAGGCTGAATCATTCAGCCAAACTGCCCGATGGATGTTAGTCCGACTCTCGTGCAGGAGTGACGGCAGCATACAGCCACTGCCGCAATGTGCGTTCGACTTGTCGGTGTATCTAATAATCTTGCAATTCACATACAGACACACAGTTAGCTGCGGTCTTCCTCGACTCATGAGCCAAGTGATCCCCCATCAAGAGGTGGCTTTGATTACAGTACGTTAGTCTTCCCATTGCGAGAAGACACAATACGGGCAAAGGTTTATAAAAGGCAACCTGATGTACTTCAATGAACTGAGGTCCAATTTCTTCCATCATACCCAAGCAACATCACCATCATCAGAATCACCTGTAGCAGCAGCAGCAACAATAGATGTTTGCTTTGAGGAATGTGTGTGAGAGATTCTTGTGAGAAAGTGAAACACTTGTATATGGCATTCATGGATATGGAGAAATCATATGATAGGGTTATAAGCATGCTCTGTGGAAGGTGTTACCAAAGTATGGTGTGGGAGGAAAGCTGCTAGAAACAGTGACAGGTTTTACCATGAGCATAAAGCATATATGTGAGTAGTGAGTGGTTCCAAGTGAAGGTGGGATTCCATTTGGGGTATGTTATGTCACCATGGTTGTTTACTCTGTTTATGGATGAAGTAGCAAGGGCTGTGAATGCATGGGTCTAAGAAACAAGACAAGTCTAAATTCTGTTAGGGATGGGAAACCTGGAAGGCAAGGAAGGTGGGACTGCAGTACAAGTGTCATGTCACCATGATTGTTTAATGTGTTTATGGATGGGGTGATAAGAGAGGTGAATGCATGGGTCTTGGAGGGAGGACACAAGTCTGCAGTCCATTAGGGGTGGGAGACCAGGGAGGTGAGTCAATTGTTGTTTGATGACAACAAGACGTTCGTGGCAAAATCGAGTGAGAAACTGAAGAGGCTGGTGTCTAAGTTAGGAAGAGTGCGTGTGAAAGAAGAAAACTGAGAGTAATTGTGAATAAAACCAAGGTTATCAGGTTTACCAACAGAGAGTGACAGGTTGGGGAGAGAGTAGTTTGAATGGAGAGAACTTTAGGGAAGAGGGAAGTTTTAGAGACCTGGAAATCACAGCAAATAGAACTACAGAAGGTGAAGTGAGCCACTAGATGGATGAGGGGGCTAAAGTCCTTAGCACACCAAGGAATGTGTGGTAAGTGAGGTCTTTGTCAGTGAAGGCAAAGATGGGTACATTTGATGGTTATAGTAGCTCCAACAGTATTGTACAAAAGTAATGCACGGGGCCTAGATATACAAGTAGGGAAGAGAGTGAATGTGTTGGAAATTAAAGGTTAAAAGACAACATATGGTTTACCAAGGGGTGATTGTATAAGAAATAAAAGGCTAAAAGAGGTGTGGTAGTAGAAGGAGTATGTATGAGAATGATGAAAACATGCCGAAGTGGTCAGGACATGTGGAGAGGATGACTATGAGAGTATACATGTCAAAAGTGGACAAAAAGAGGAAATAGGGGAACCAAGGCGGTAGAGGAATGGATTGAAAGATACTTTGAGTGATTGAGGCCTGGACATGAAGGTCGTAAGGCAAGCAAATAGAGCGAATCAAAGTGATGTGGCATACACGGCCAACGTGCTTTCAATGGATGGGATAAACCAGGGGAGAAAAAGTGATCAGGGGAAACCACAGAAAGTGTGGGGCCTGGCTGTGGATATGAGGTAGCAGTTTTGGTGCATCATATAAGGCAGCCAAAGAGTGGATGTGAGCAAATACAGCCATTCGTTCCTGGTGTTACTTTGCTAATGCAGGGAACAGCATACACATTAAAGAAAAAAGAAAATATTTACATATCAATATATACAGTTGGGTCACAATATAGCAGGGTTCAACGTAATGATTTTGATACTGTGTGGGCAACTAAATTACTCACAATTTTTTCATTATACCACCAGCTGATACAGTAACACAAAAGCCCAGCTGGCTGCACACTACATCAGTTCTCTGCTAGCATTCAAAGAGTAAGGACATTGTTTGCCACTCCTGCCAACATGAACCAGTCACCACTATGCCTAAGCATCCAGCAAGTACTCCTACTACAAATAAGCCTGTTCAAGATCTAAATGAACTTGAGCATGGGGTCTGGTGCATCAACAGTTGCTCTCCATTATGGCATTAATGTGGGTAGCAGTAGCACCATAAACAAGAAAAGTGACTCTATCTGGGAAGCATTTTCTCAGCTATAAACAAAAATAGTCTATCATGAAAGCTTTTTCTCAGTTATCTATTTTGAGGACAGCAATGCATCTCAGGATGCCTAAATAAATAAATATGGAGGATGCTCTTCCATTAAACCCTTCAACATAAAAAAAAGAATCTCCTAAACTAAAAACTTGGGTATTTCAAGATCAATGAAAAGTATTTTACTTATCAAAACATCAAAGATTATGCTAATGAAATGCAAAAAAATGATAAAGGAGTAAGTCTGGCTCATGACCAACTGCATAATTACAAGAATAAGTATTACATACTCATCCAGCACATTTGGTTACATAGACATGTTTAATATCAATAGATATACACTCAGTACAAACTAAACATTACTTTTTAGTTGTTTTGTATGACTCTAAATGAAATTTCTTATTTTCACTTACATATCACACAATGAGTTTAAAGTATTATGATTCAAACAAAACTACCTTATTCACTGAGTCGAATGTAATACTTCTGAGAAATATTATGTGACATGTGGATAACATCATCTGAGGAGGGTCACAAGGGTGTGTAAGACTAACAGCCAGCATGGCAAGCAATTCCATATGTCTTCTCAGAGAGTTTTGCCTTACTTATTGTGCTTCCATTTCACTGACATTTCATTTTGAGAAAAGAAAAATGGAAAATAACATTGGAGTGTAGTGGTTAGTAAAAAGCCTGTTTGTTAATGATACTGTATTGTTTGCCACGAGTGAAGAGGGGTTGCAAAAGGTTGTAATAGTGTTTTATGATGGGTGTAAGTGTAGGCAATTGAAGATAAATGCTAGTAAAAGTAAAGTAATCATGCTTGAAAGGAAACAATGAACGTATAGACTTTGCAAAACCCTAAAGAGTAAAAGTATGGGAGGAGAAAGACTGATGGAGGAGAGAAAATTTAAGTATTCATTAAGTATGGCGACATGAAAGGAGAGATAAGGGAGTACAGTACAGGGTAGAAGATTCACTGGGTCCCTTAACAGAATAATGAAGGGGAGATGTATAAGTTTGGAAGTGAAGAAAGGATTAAAGGACAGCATAGTTCTCCCAACCCAGACCTATGCACCCGAAGCATGGATATGGAATGAGTCACAAAAGTAAAGAATCCAGGCTGTGCAAATGAGCTCATTGTGAGGAGCATGTGGTATGATTAGCTGGAATGAAGAAAGAAATGAGGGTGTATGAGAGATGTGGTATGGCAGGAACACAAAGGGAATGAACTGTTGAGTGTTAGAGTGGGTGAAACATAATACTTTCGGGTGGTTTGGGCAAGTGGAAGAATGAAAGATAGGGAGTTTACAAGGATTGTAATATAATATGAGCAAAGGGGCTGGTGTGAGAGGAAGACCACCTATGACATGGGGAATTAGATTGGAAGCGTACTGGAGGGAGAGAAATGGTAAAAGAATGTGAGGAATGGTGTATGGGAGGAAGGCAAGTAAAGCCATGGATAAGTGGAGAATCTTTTCCTGTGGCGATTGATAGGAATTCCCAAAGGGAATGGGCACCAGAGACAGATTGATTATTTGTGATTACAGCAATAGTGCATGTCAAATAATGATTAAAATTAACTGTTATAAAATGAAAAGATCATTGTTCTTTATCTTATAATCCATTCTTATCTTCATTATATCCTCTGTAAAATCCAAACTCACCTAACCTGATACTGAGTGGAAATAACAAGCTGCAGTACCACTTTGTGCCAACACATGCACAATATAGCACACAGAGTGCTCATCAAGACAACCTCACTCATCAATACCCACCTCACACAGCTCCTGTATACAAATACTGTACTGGTGTAATTCACATGCAAAGACAATACATGGCATGGATATCAAGCAGTACTTTCATAAATAATCCGTACACTAAAACTGAATAAAACACAGTAAAATATCAAGAAAAAAGACAGAACAGAAATATGGACACCACTGCAGTGCACAAGTTTAGAACATTTCTAAGTATGGAAAGCATGTGGTGGGTCGTCTCAAGGTTAAAGATGAATACCTTATTTCGGAAAATGGTAAATGGTGATCCAGTGTGTGTGTGTGTGTGTGTGTGTGTGTTTTATCTATTATACTTAACCACTGTCTCCCAAGGTAGCGAGGTAGCACAAGGAAACAGACAAGGAATGGCCCAAACCACCCACACACACACATGTATATACATAAATGCCAACACACGCACATATACATACATATATATACACATATCCATCCTTGCTGCCTTCATTCATTCCTGTCGCCACATTGCCACACACAAAATAGCATCCACCCTCAAGCGAGGCAGCGAGAGGAACAGACAAAAAAGGCTGCATTCATTAACACTCAGTCTCTGTCATGAGTAATGCACCGAAACCACAGCTCCCTTTCCATATCCAGGCTCCACAGACCTTTCCATTGTTTAACCCCAGAC
>JAUTXX010373498.1:0-12901 GCA_032273605.1 Panulirus laevicauda | reverse complement strand
TACATACAGGGCGCTCTGGCTGAAATAGTCGTAGATTTGTTGTTTCACTTCTTTATACACTTTCAGGTTACATAATTCAGTACCTTCTTCGCTGTTAACCAGTTGAATCACACAACAAGTGTATGCAACTAAATATTTATTCCTGTGATCAATCATACAAGTAAGAACTTAAGTTTGTCTATTGGACAAAGATCAATGATTCATGGACTGTGATTAATCATTTCCTTTAACTGGACACTGAGTAATCTAGAAACCATATTCACTATGAGACCTTGATTATTCACTGATATCGAATGATACGATGTAATTCCAGCAATTATCAAAACCATATCACAATTTATAACCCAAAGTCGCCTCGGCTTTTGATTAAAATCAGGTACTTGTATGAGACTCATGTTATTAATATGATTATTCTAATCGTCGTTGATCATTCCTAGCAGGTGTGGAGCCGATCGTCAATGCAGAGGGCTACGACAACCCCGTCATGAACACCCTGGAGGAGGGAGAAACCCCGAGTACCCATATGTAAACACCAGCTCCTCTGGTGATGACGTCGAAGTCACGATGCTTATGTTGACGTCCAGGATTGGGTCAATGTTGTCTCCGTGCCTCCGGGCTGTTGATGTAGGTACCAGCAGTGGAAAAACGTACAGAATTTTCATATGTACATGAGTTTGTATGGGACAGAGTTGTTTATCTGTGGCACAAGGCTGTTGTGATGTTCATGACGAGTCGTAAACACGAGTATCTGATGTTGAATTTTTTGTACCAATGTGTAAATATTGTAATTGGGATGTCAATATTGAAACCAGGATGTTCATTTAACATAGGAACCAAGGTATTAATAATAGTGAATCACAATGTTAATACCAAAACTACAAAGCAAATCATAAAAGTCATATATGAAATTTAAATGTATATATTTTGATGTTCTGAAGACACCGTTATCTCTGAAGTATTGCATTACTCCCGCTTGTTAACTATTCAGTGATAATATCTGATGTTTCCAGTCATGTCATGTGATATGGGTAATGATGTAGTACTATATAGAATTTTGATATGACATAGCTACACTCTGAGCCATTGTATAAAGTATAATATAACTAGATATAAGAAAGTGAAGCACATATATATGAAAATAGTTACCAGTCATAACATGACTGTAATAAAGGTAATGATATAATATTATATACAATTTTGATATAATGAAGTTACATTAGACCCATGTATAAAGTATAATGTAATGTCTGGATGTAAGAAAGTGAAGAATATATAAAAAAAAAAATAAAGCCCCATAGTCCTCTGTCCATTGGAACCCCAGTGAACTGCTTGGCATCACGATACATAGCGACTGTATGTATATGTCTGGCAAATGACCAATACTACATCAACGTCGCATAATTGCAGTTTCTGTGTCTTAACAAACAGACAACTGTGTTCGAGCGATAATACGCTACATCCAAGTGCCAGCTCTCAGTACTATACACGAGCTGCATCCCTACTTTTTTGAAAATTTCTTTAAGAATTCCATCTTGTTTCATACTCATTCCTGTATACTGATATTCCAGTTACAGAACACATCAGACGCTCATTCAAACTGATCTCTCTCTCTCTCTCTCTCTCTCTCTCTCTCTCTCTCTCTCTCTCTCTCTCTCTCTCTCCCTAGGGTACCCGTCAAAAGTTCTCTGACAACAGCATCTTCATATCTGGTAATGATGTGAAAACCCACAAAATCCCAAAACTTCTGGCTATCGAGATGCCATGTTCAAATATAATGTATGATACACACGTGATGTATACTGCAGGTTCGTTTGACTCTTATTATTTTCATATATCACGAAACCAAAATATAAAATCTAACGTTAAGGATGTAATATCAGTACCGTTTGTTATGGAGGTTCCGACCGTATGCTTATTACGGTCATTTTCTCGCAATTCCCTTTGTAGGATTCCATTGTTTACGGCATTGAGTGAGTGAGGTGTTATCACTGATGGCAGGTTGTTGATATGGGTTTTAGATATATAAACTGGCAGGGGCATAAAGACCATCTTTATCAAGTTATAACCAACACCCAATAAATATGTAACACCTTCTTTTGATGTTTGAGATTAATTCGCAGTCCACAGACACTTTCATGTATATGTAGCTCTTGAGATCATTTAATGAGATGGACACTACGTTTTTATGTATTCTGAGCTTATCAACAAATACCTAATATACATGAGAGTTGTAAGAGCGTCGTAACCACAGATTACCTAAAGTTTATTTGAATTAAGAGTGAGTGCTCTTAGGTACAGCCTAGAATAATGAATAACTATTTATACACATTCATTCTCTCAGGTTATAATACTTGTATCTTCTTGCCTGAGACCCTCTCATAGAAGCAAGAAGATTGTTTTGTTTTTGTTGCTTAGAAACGTCTGCGTCGTTTTCTATCTTGAAGAAATGTTTAAAACCTTTTTTATACTAATGCTTGAGAATTCTTCTCGGCACGGGAGACCTTCTATCACTCAACCATAGTTCATGAAACAAATTCAAACACTTGCAGTGTGTGTTGAAAGGTGTTTGAAGGTCTTCTGTGATGCTAATCTGTTTCTCGAAAGTATATGTCTTACACATGTTCACTAGCTGCTTTAGATGACCTTCATACAATATTCCTTCCATTCACATCAGAGCGATAATGATTTTAATGCTTAGCTATACGTATGGTCTTCTGTTGATGATGAGTGAATATTGATCAAATCCTGCTATTCAATCTACATTATCTACCCTCAGTCATTTCTCTTCTTCTAAGTTACCCTGTTTCTTCATTTATCTTTCTTTCTTTTTTCTTATCGTCTCACTTAAATTTTCCAATGTTGACATCATCCAGGAACCCAGGTCTACACCGATGACATCATCCAGGAGCCCAGCTCAACGCTTCTGACATCATTAAGGAGCCCAAATCTATTCAAAATCATGTGTTAGAATCGCTAGCTGTGATAAAAAAAAAAAGTGTCTTTTGATATGATTATTAATCTACCCCTCGAGCTAAGGGAGCTAGAATAACTGCGTTTTAATCGCTTAAGCCTTTCCTTCAAAATTCTGACACTAAGAACATTCTTAGAAAGCAGTCTGTCATATATAAGCACAATTTATGAAATATACTGTATAAATGTATTGTTTAAAACATTTATTCTGCGGCAAGTTTCTCTAAACACATCTCCGAAGATCATGATTTCCCCTGTGCTCTTGCATGATAACGTTATACTTAAAAGTAAAACTGAGATAACTTGGGATATCTGAGTCTTCGACACATGCTATATATATCTTATTCCGATAACATTGAAACTTAATACAGTAGTGTCTGGTAAAATCTTGCGAGCAGAATCGTTTTCTAAGAAAGAAATAATGGTCAAAGAAAATTTGAAGCCGTGACTCCTGGATATGTACACAACTGATA
This sequence comes from Panulirus laevicauda, assembly GCA_032273605.1. NCBI lineage: Eukaryota > Metazoa > Arthropoda > Malacostraca > Decapoda > Palinuridae > Panulirus > Panulirus laevicauda. The sequence continues at coordinate 9,458 of JAUTXX010373498.1, read as the reverse complement.
AAACTAAGACACATATCCAAAGGAGTAGTCAAATGTTATGTACATTAACTTCAAACATATCAACTTTTTTGGACAAGATGTAGTGGAAACATTCTAGTTATCATATTGATGCTTTAATGATTCCGGAAATTTTGTTAGGATTTTCTTGATATTGGCATATAATTACTGCCACGTAAATGTTAAACACTGATTACCTATAGATATACTAAATTATTACGGTTTCCAAATTGACTTTTGTATCGGGCGTTAACTGTTATCATCATTCATTTGCTGTAACGATGAAAATTGCCCAGTTGATTCATTTCATACCCACTACTAAACTGTGAATCAACTTGTAAAGCGTTTCGATTATGGCTTTTCTCAACCTATCGAAGGCCTAAGAAATGTATCTACTCAGCCACAAATATGGGAAAGGACTCAGTGAGATTTCTCATTTTACAATCAGCTTCCCGAAACAGAAAAAGGCTTCGAATATTTCCAAGAATTTCTACGTAAAGGTGATACATTGTGTTCGGAACGGTTCCCGAGACGTCCCGCGTGAACCTCTGACGGAGGTGAAGCCGAAGCCGACCAAAGTGTTATACGGTAGTTCTCAATTGGATCTTGTTGAGGTAAGTTAGCTTCGTTTACGTGATTTGTTCTTGTTTAAGTAAATTTAGGATCGTAAGAGTTAAGATCTGAACAGACTTTCTGAATTTATGCACAGTATATGACTGGACGATGAACGTAAATTCGAAGCTTTGACAGGATTTCTGCTAAAGTGTATGCTTGACTTGCCGATCGTGTTTGAAAATAGCGAATTGGTGAAGGAGGGCGCTTGAGACTATGAATAATCATAAAACAATTTTTTATTGGAAATTACTTTTGTTGACAGTTGCCAGACTTATTCTAGTATACTTATGCGGTTGTGAAGCTGTAAGTTCAGTACATTATTTTTCATTATTGAAAACTTTTATTGTGATGTAGATCCTGCAGGAATAATTAGAAGTCGAGAATAGAGACGCCACTTTTATTATAAGTTTAGTATCTTGGTTTTTGTCTTATGAAATCTGTCAGAGAATTAGATAGTTACAGTATATTCAGACGATGATTCATTTTGTTACAGAAGCAGATGAAACTGGTACTGCGGAAGAAGAGGAACAAACTAATCTAACAGAAACGGAGACACAAACGCAGACACTCGCGCTTCCTCAACTCGACGATAAGAAATCCACCTTCCAGGTAATAAGTGAATTTTCAATTGCTCATTTTTTTCTTATCGTTGCCTGTTGTCTGCACGGTTGCTCGGTGTTAATCTTAACATTTTCTATGTTTTTTTCGCTTTGAGTAATCTGTGCACACCTGAGGTGCTCCACTGTTAAGATTTAAAACCCACCACATGAGGACTCAATGAATTCTGTATTCCAAACTAGGTAATTGTGATCTCCTAGTTGGCCTTTTTAAGATTAGGATTTTCCTGGGGTTTTCTTCTTCCGTTGCAGGAAAACGGGATTTCAGATTGTGTATATTAGGTTTAGTTTTGAGCTTAATTTTGGATGGAGTAGAGTATGTCATCCAGTACGAGTATTAATGCATCTTACGTGTTATATAAGGAGTAAAGTAATGATGGCAGAAGGGTGATATTAAGGTATTACATACAAACTATCAACCCTTAAAAGAAGCATCAGCAGCATGATCTTGCCCTCCGTCTACCTAGCTATGAAATTTGCTCGCTCTCACTCGCTCTCACAAACACACACAAGACGTATTCAAGCAGGCATCATCCCTCAGCAGCAGGTAATACATATCATTTCCTCTTCCATTCTAGAGCTGGTGAGTCGCCTTAAGTCGTGCCAGACAACGTTGTGTAACGTCAGGAACCAGCGGCAGCAGCAGCCACGAGCAAATGGTACATCTACGGATAATGACACAAGAATTTGTGCTGAATGCGGCAAGTTCTGAAACATACTGATGGTTTGTTTAGGTAAGTCTACCAATTGTACAGAGATGGGTGGATGGGGTCGTGCGATCCTCGTTGATTAGTTCGATTGATCAGCCTATTGTATATAACTACCGAATGGTAACGAATTGAACAACTACTAGCGTTGTAAGATCATTCTAAGGCCATACACATTCATACTGCATGCATGGTCTGTCATGTCGACGTAGGACCATCAAGCATGCGATAGGTTCGAATCCCGGCACGGCCGAGGTGCCCACGGTGGTGCACCTGGTGGTCCGTGTGTGCAAATATACATGGTTAAGGTATGGTTCATGTATACAAGATGGGTGACGGAGTAACACGATCGTAGAACTCTCTCTCTCCGTAACACAAATAGCAATCACACACTCATACGCGCACGCGCGTACGTAGCCGCTCAGACTTAGCGGGTCCTGCTCGAAAAACATTCTTTTAAAATCCTTTCAGATTCCTGGGTTTTTATTCGAAGAGTTTCACTTTCAGTCCATCGACCTGCAGCAGAAGGAGGCATGTGATCGCCTGTAGCCAGTTACCCTGTATGGCGGGTTTTGCTAGGACGCTCAGGGAAGGGAAGCATATAACAATTTTGTGGTTACTTGGACGCCATAGAGCAACTGGTTCCCTTTCATTTGCCACAGCTGTGGGGCCCCACGTTCTATGGGTGGTTAGCTCGCGAGTACTTTTCCACGTTGGGGTTTGTGTTCGCTAATGGTACTGTACGTTGTCTGTTTTGTTCTTGATTACCTTTTCACGTACGAGACTGTGTTCGCCAGCATATTTCACATTATAGATTGTGTTACCAGTAATTTTGCGCGTTCCAGATCGTGATCGGTGACTCTTAACACGGTAGTGACTACAAGCAGATTATCAAATCATACGTATATACACACGAAAGGAAACTCGCATACACGCTTTACAACACGAAGTATAATTCAAATGCTTGTGCGCTGGAGGACTACAAATCAAGAAACGACGCAGACGCTGCACGGAGAAACTCATATGATTGGAATACTGTGGTCAGGGGAACTGTCAAAAAATATAACCAATAAATACTGAACGATATGTTAAATGATTATCAAAGATTGAACCACCAGGTACGACACATTTGAAAATCGCATGAAACGGCAACACCAGAGAACATGACGGTGATGTGGCATCACAGACGAACTGAACTGCTTACGTAAGATACATCAAAAATCAGATGGTAAACATATTTTTGGAAAACAGTATTCTGGAATACATTTCTAAAACCTCCCTGGCCTATTTCTCGTCGAAGAACAGTCATCTAAGGCAGAAGGAATAATTAATTGTTGGTCGAGGAAGATTCAAGCCACGGATCAAGAAAAATAATGGCAAAGAAATTGGTTCCTATATGGATGATAAAACTGACTAAACACTGAACACAAGGCAGAATATGGTGGGCGAAGTACCCCAGATGACTAGGATTCGGATCGCCTCGAAACAGACGATCCCCGAACGTCAGTAATTCCGTCGTCAGCTGAAGGGAGAGTCGCACTTTCTCCACCACCTCCAGGCGCCGGGTGGAGTCTCCATCTGGATACTGAAAGGCGAAGAACACCTCTGGTGGTAGCGGCTCAGGCTCCCTGAAATGACCTTGGGCATACACCCGAAACGAACGAGACCGATTCATTTGCTAATGAGAGAAAAACTTACAAAAACATTGACGATAAAAGTGAGTCATAGTATGTTTACGAAGAAACAGTTATACAAATATTGTCTTTCATCTGCTGTAATCTTTTTCAGGATACGAAGTCCTGTGTATGTAGGGCTGGTAAGAACTTCAAACGTAACTTGGTACACAATTGCATTACGAACCTGGCTACCAGCACCTGATACTCAGGAATAAAGAGCTCCCGAAGTAGCCACGTCTCTTGTGTTCTCTCTTCCCCGTCAGTCTGGTGTAATATCTACGTCAATATAACATCTAATTAACATTTACTATCTATCTTTCCTCAAGTAGACTTCAGAGGCCGATATGTGCGTCGCAGGTTTACAGTAATGCTGTAGTAATAATACTGAGGGTCTTCACAAATACTAGCACGTTCGCCGCATGCCCTATCCAGGGTTCAAATGCGACCTGTTGTGTGTGTACATTTGTTCTTCCATCGACACGATATACATATATATATATATATATACAGGTGTTCACTTTTCAAGTAGCACCTGGAGTTAATGGTCGAAAAGATTTGACTGTAATATCCATGAACAAAGTCTTATGTACCACTGCTGCGCCTGACGCTTGGATGCGTTCCAATAATCTCCACCAGAGAAAGAAAGTGAGAAAAGTTTACACATAAAACTCTGAACCAACTTGGCAACTTAATGCTTACCTCGCGGCCTCGCCTGGAACAAGCATATCATCCTCAGCTACATCCAAACCACCTTTATGCAAAGAATCTTTGTGGATGTTCTCACCTTTAACACGGCAATACATCGGATTAATGTCTTCAGAAGCATATTAGACCTTCTTGTTGCACATGGATACGCATCATTATATTATCAGACTATGGGAAACGTCGACTGTGTAATATACAAAACTCTGAAGAATATAAATCTCTGACCACTACAAGAAGAAGTTTATCTCTAGACCCACAGACATCTTTCTCTACAGTAACAGTGGGTATCCTACTGGACTATCGCAAAGTCAATTACTTTAATAACACATCTGAAGAACACGTATGACCCCTGTAAATCCCATGATAGGTGTGGAGAACAAATTCTCTATAAATCCCATGGAGAAAGAGACGGCACTGAGCACATCTGTAGAGACTGCACTTGGCACACCTGTAGAACAAGTGGCACACCTACGAAATAAGTGGCACACCATTTTAGCTGATTACCCAGCTGGCGTACAGACCTGAGGAACTCTGTAGTGCTGTATCACTACACGGCATGAGGGAGGATCATGTTGCCAGCACCGTAACTACATCCAACGACTTCCCAGAGAAAAGTACAAGAGAAAGTACACATGTCGGGGCGGCTTCCTGGTCGTCTGAAAACATTTACATCAACAAAACGTGACCCTCCCCCCCAAGGACCTCTTCCCCATGCCATACACGGCCATTATGTGTAAAACGAAAGAAAATACACATGAAGAGATCAACGGGGCTTTTTCCAGACTCTGTAATTATCATTTACAGGAAGACCTTGTGATTGTTCTACTCGTAGCATGTAAACGCTTCTTTCTCCGTGCGTTGAAATGGCTGTGAGCTGTTTCTTGATGCTCGCAGACGAAAGCTTTCACCATAATGTTGATTGTGAGCTTCAGAATAAGGGAATAGGTCCCCCGCCCACCCGTAGGCTCCCCAAGAACGGCTCTGGAAAGTCGATGAAACGTGACACGTCTCCACGAACCTTTTAAACTAAAGGAACTGGCTATAAAGACCCTGAAAGGCTGTAGTAAAAGGCTGTTGTAGTCAGGCTCTATATCCGTCTACAAGAACGCTGCTGTTAGTTACCGGAATTGAAGTCAACAGTGAATTTTATTTCTATATGGGTAAATTCCCACATAACATTCCTTTCCAAGGGAAAAAAAGAATATTGTATTGTTTCTTCCTCGTCAGTGTTTCCTTATCGTCGAGAGACCCGGATCCTCGTGTACTTTCAGCCTGTGAGAAAGCTGACGAATGACGTCGTAGCCACTGAGAGCTTCCCTAGAGCCGAACTGACCAATGAGAAAGCTTCTACAGTACTGTTCCACCCAATGCGAGAGCTTTTCCGACGCCATCGCAGCCAATGGGAGGGCTCCCTGACACCACTTTCCTGCGGTTGTTCGCTCGTGCGTGTGTAGAGACGACTCGAAACCAACAATCATTGTTTGTGATATAATAGAGTATTTTTTTTAAGTTTGATCAATGCATTCCATTATGATGTCTGGCAGAACAGTCTCGGCTGAAGTAATGAGTCGCTTGATTTTTCTAGTTTCATCTGGAGTGATGATGCAATCACTCATGCTAAATATTTATCTATACTTTCAACATCTAATTTTTCCTGACACTCGTTCTTTTTTTCCTATCCGTTTCTTGGGATGTTAACACTGTCCACATTCTCTCAATATGTCACAATATTTCCTTATCGCTGTATCGCCTTATATCATTTTACTTATCTCAACACGTCTTATCTATAGATACTTTCTTCCCCTCGTGTCTTGGTGTGCCGCCTCATCCGATCGTTGGAGAGCAGGTGTGAGTGTTCAGGCCTCTGTGTGTGTGTGTGTGTGTGTGTGGCGCTCCGTGAGCGTCAGGTGGACGGCTTAACCTGGCTGAAGGTGCGGTCTTGTTCCCCACTAGCGGAGGAGAGGGAGCGAGTCTATAGCCTCAGGGAGAGAGAGAGAGAGAGAGAGAGAGAGAGAGAGAGAGAGAGAGGCAGCGAACCACCGAACGAGGACCTCCTCTCTCGCAGTTGTAAGTGCGTGAAAAAAAAATCATAATCCTCGGTGGTGGGTTTAAGCGTCCAGCTTGTGTCTGGCTTGTTTGATACAAGGTGACTCTCATCCTAGTCTGGTAGTGGGGTGGGGAAGCTAGTGAAAGCTTGTAGAAATATCCTGTTTCCGTTCATTTAATTGGGGTGAAAGAGTCGGGGAAGGAAACACTCTCTCCATTCTACCTTCCTCCTCAAAGTGGGATGATTGCCCCGTGGCTCAGCTAAGTACATACTCAAAGACGAAAGAAAGGACGTTTTTTCTTCCAAGGGCCGAAGATGAATCCACTTGACAATTCACTCGAATCCAAAAAAAAAAAAACGGAAAGGAAGAGAAAACCAAGAAAGTTCTCACAATGTAAAGCTTTATTTCCTGACATGGTGCCGTGTCTTCATCCCCATCATGAGGTCTCATTGCTCTTGCCTTCTGAAACAGCAGGACAATAGAAGGAATTCACCAGATCGTGATCTCAACACGTGTGGTCGAGCCTGATCTAAATGGACGACGGACTGAATGTAAATATAGCAGGAACTATTTAGAATTCCAGCGCAGCTTTGGTCAGGATGATTTTCTGAGAGACGTGGAGAGGGGCTTCTGCCTTTACTTGTGTCGGTGTAGTCTGTCATGAGGTCCGGGTGTGGGATGTCATACTGTACCCAGGAACATTGTGGGTCCCTTGTACAGTCAGCTCTGTATGTACCGCTATCAGTCCTGTCTGAATTGCTCTCTCAGTTTTGTCTAGAAGTGCAAACTACACGTGAGATTCTCACGGCTCTGCAGTGACCATAGTAAACTCTATATGTCCCTGTGTCAGTTATGTGTTCATCAGTCTTATTTCTCCACGCATCTATTGCTTGAGCATACTTTTTCCACCCATATCTGTATCATTATAATGCCTTCATATACCACTATCTTCTTGAATGTCCCGTTCTTAATTTTGCCTTAATCATCGCATGTGTAAATGTCACTCTCTGATTATTTATAATCCGTGTGTGTGCCACAGCCAGGCCTGGAGACGTACCGTTGTCAGCCGTGTAAACTAGTTTTTTTGCCACTGTATACATCATCATGAGTCCCGCACACACCACTGCCCCACATCCAACTCCATAACAATACCAGATGTTGAAGTGTTGTGCAGGGGGAGTTCCCCGGAGGACGGTGGAGAGAGAGAGAGAGAGAGAGAGAGAGAGAGAGAGAGAGAGAGAGAGAGAGAGAGAGTCTAAACACCAGAGCTGAGTGTGATCACAACAAAGGGTGTCACGAAAGAGATGAGGCAACCTTCCCAGCGAGAGTTTCTCCCGGCTGAGGCCCAGGATGTCAACAAAAGATTCCTTCTCTATTGATACTCTGGTCACAGCTCCTCGCCCACGTTCGCTAAACACCAGCAGCCAAGCCGCTGGTTAAAGCGTTTGGCGCCTCTCTCGAACACCTCACCAGAGATGTATCGAAACCCCTGACGATAAGGAGGAGGAAGAGGGGCGAGGAAACTTTATAAAAGGTTTATCACCAAAAGCAAAGCTTCGAAACAGTCAAACGATTCTTAATGACGAACGCTTACTGCCCCAGTACCGTACCATTAAAGTAAACTGAGAGGAAGTCAGTCAAGCAGGGCAGGTCTTCCCAACATGACTAACGGGATCGGATATGAAGAGCTTGTCGTATCGAAGTGATTCGTGTCGGCGTCTGTTGCTGAAGCCCGCTGACACACATGATTAGCAGCGGGCTTCTGGCGCTCGCTTTCCCACACACTGAGATGCTTGAGGCGGAACGAATGAAGACGCTGCCCACACGTCCTGAAGGTTAAAGGGAACATTGCTTACATGTATAACACTGAAGCATAGACGTTTCTTATACTCCGAAGTTCACACCAGTGCCTCAGTCCTGGGCAGCGCCAGCTACTATAAGGACTAGACATTTATGATATACATGTCACGAGGCAAAATTAATTATCGTTTGAAACATAAATGATATTCAATGCGTTTACAGTAGCATTACCATGTAGCTCTGTAAAACATCCAATTAAAGATCTCAATAATCTAGCATGTGTATATCTCTTACTGATGAATTCTTTGAGATTTCAGTCCAGGTTTCGAACCCTTGCCACGTATGTGAACCACCGAAGACAAGAGACAGTATTTCCCACAGGTTAACGGCCCCTGTGGGAAAAAAAATCAAACACGTCTTTTTTTAATGCACGAGTAAATAGACTCGCTAAACTAAGTGTCTTCTAAAAGATAATCGAAAAACTCTTTCAGAATAGAAGGTCAGGATCATGTGATATTTTCGTCACCCAAGAATCTAACTCAGATGATCAGGGGCGTATCTAGGGGAAATGGCGCCTATGGCAAGCATTAAAATTGCGCCCCTGGATTAATCAAAAATGTACATACAGTGGACGTATATAAAAATATATACAGTGTAATTATAAACAGTTGAAGAGTTAGGCCAAACTTAAATTTATATAAAATCTTAAAGACAAAGTTAAAGACTTATGTCGTCAAAATTGTAACGTAGAAGCGGTAATGCAACTGATAGTACCGAATACCACCATTATTGAAAAGTAGGCGAGTTTCTTTTTTTTTATCTCACAAAACCAAACCTTTGAAAAATGTCAATCAGGTAAAATATGTCAAAAAACAAACCTGTTGAGTGGCGTCCCCATTCAGGAGGCGCCCAGGGCACCTGCCCTACCGGCCATACCATAGATACGCCACTGTAACTATTACCTTCAATTTTTGGTATTTTTCTCGGAGTATGAGGTTCCTTTAAAAACTTATGATAGGAAGTATTTTTCAAACTGAATACGAATCGGGTGTTAAGATAACGTTTAGTGTTCTTAATGATTTCTAATTAAGCTGTTAAATGAAGTCAATTTCAAAATATTTCTGTTCCTTTATATCTTATCTACTGAGTACGTATCGGTAAGTGAGAGCATTATGATAAATTTTTTTATGATCATTTCAAGTATAAAAGTGTTTAGATATCTTATCTTTCAATTTTAAAACAAAAAGTTTTTTGAGCTAAAAAATACCCTGAACTATTACCTTCAATTTTTGG
>JAUTXX010373388.1:0-12230 GCA_032273605.1 Panulirus laevicauda | reverse complement strand
TCCTCCATCACTTAATTGATTTTTCATGAACATCAGATAAGGGAATCATCGGGTAGTGGTTTAGTGGGTTGGGGACCAGGTATATACCACTTATAAAAAGTTTCATTATGGAACCTAACTTCTAAAATGACTTGTTCATAACTTTGGAAATCTAAATCAGGTATGCAATAAACTTTTTACCATTGTTTCCTGGCAGTTAGAGAATTGAATGGCTGACTCATAACTCAGATATGAATTTTGATTGAATTATGCCACTTGCAAAAAGGCCTTAACTGGGAATTTAACCTTCAACATGACCTTAGATATAACTTGGAAAGTCTAATTCATATGCCTATTAAGCAATATACAGTGATTTTCCAGCTTCAGACAAATTTATTGGCTTAGACCCATGACTCTAGTTTGGTTTTTGCTTGAATTATGTCACCAATGAAAATTTTTAATCTGAGTGTTAACCTTCAACTTAACCTTGGTCATAACTTAGAAGTCTAAACCAGATTCTAATTACACTGCATGCAGTTTTTTCCCAGCATTTAAAGAATTGAATGGCATAGTACCCTTAACACAGGTCTGGATTTTACCTCTTACATTTTTTACATCTACTTGTAGAAAGCTCATAATAGCAGTTACAGTGGCATTTATCTGATATTTGCCAAGATAATTTATATTATGCTCAAAATGAACCAAAATGCATTTCAGAAATATCTCTGTTCATGGTTTGTTGTCAGGAGATTGTTGAAAATTTTATTGTTAATGTAATGCTATTACCTGCATACCACTGTCCACATTTAGTGCTCACCATTCCTCAATCAATAATCCAAATTGTGCTTTATTTCGAATGACTGAAACAGTTGTTTCTCTAGTTAAGTAATTTTATTTTCATTTTTTTTTACATAAACATTCCAGTTAGCTGAAGCTAGAGAGTTGAGCACATGTTCGATGATATTTTGTTTATACTCAACAGGTTTTTGTGTGTGGTCTGATGGAACATGAATTTCAGAGATGACAAAGTAGCCATCAGCTCTCTTCTTATCACTAGCCTCTGATTAACAGTTGTGTTTTCTTATACATTCCAAAAAATATATCCACCCATTCATATATTACTCCCATTTTTTATGCTGCAATGCAGGTGACACAAGTGTTCATTAGAACACCCTAATAGTTTTATATTATCACATCTTGCCTTGACACTCTCATTCTTTCTTTTATTTTGCCTTTTTTAATTAAGGCCTAGCCTTGGTGATAACTTTTGTTTATGAGATCTGTCAAAAAAGAAAAATTCTGAGCATGACTACATTCTACATGAGCAACTTAGAAGCTTGGTAAAATGTGACATATTGAAGATTAAGATGGATAAGAGTACATTATCTTTTCAACAGTTCCTCTCATGCTTCATATTTCTAAAATGAGCTTTCCATTTTCCCTTTCTTTGGGATGTTAAAAATTCATGACTGTATAGCTTTTTATTCCAGGTCATCTTAACTGGTTAATTAGATTAGATTAAGGTTCATCCGTACACAGTATTTTGAAATGGTAATTCAAAATGCTGAATTTGATATAATCAAAAAGAATAAGAAAATTTATATTATCTTTAGATCTGTGTTATTAATGATTTTTATATTTTCCTGTTCCTAAACAGTTAACATCAATAGATATGCAGCTAGTCCCAGCAGGCATTGAGGCATATAATAAGCTGAATGTGAAACATGAACCTCTCCGTCTCATTACTCCACAGTTTGAGACACCACTACCTCCACTGCAGCCTGCAGTGAGTACCTCATGTTGAAATATCTTAAACTTTGTAATTGATAATAAACTCACTTTAGCCAGGTAGCCCAAGGAACAGACAAACATGAACTTTGTAATAGATAATAAACTCACTTTAGCAAGGTAGCCCTAGGAATAGACAAACAATGGCTTCATTTGCTCACAATACCTGTCACACAGAATACACTGAAACCAGGATCACCATCCACAGCTAATTCCCACAAACCATTCTATGGTTTGCTTTGACTCCCATGCCCAGGTTCAGCTCAGTGATAGCACATTATCCCCTTATACCACATTCCTCCAATGTATTATGTCTCACGCATACTTTTCACCTTCCAGAAAATTCAGACCAGGGTACTTCAAAACATTTTCCACTCTGTCCTTCCAACTCCTTTTCAGTCTCCCTCTATGCTGTTGCTCTCCCACTTCTGATATATAGATCACCTTAGTAAGACTTTCTTCATTCATTCTTTACATATGTCAAGAACATTTCTGATCAAACAAAAAATTGTGATCTTAACTATTTTAGATGAGTTGGCTGATATTTTGAGTTGGAACAGTGTTGGTACTTCATGGTATTCATGAGCAGAAATAAGTCTCAGTCAAGACCAGTTTTTTTAAACATTATGGAGAGGTTCCTTTCTTTTCCAGGTATTTCCTCCTTCCTTCCGTGAGTTGCCACATCCTTCACTTGAGCTGTTTGATTTAGATGAAGCATTTAGCTCTGAAAAATCCAGGCTGGCACAGGTGAGGATTTCTTTGATTGTATTGTTTTATGTATTTGTATTATTTTTACCTTTGCATTATTACTGCTATTAATGAGGAGAACCAGAGTGTGGGTGGACCATTGTTTGTTTTGAAGACTTATGGTGAGAAATGCTTGGAGAAGGAGAATGATTTTTATGTGGCATTTATGGATCTAGAGAAATCATAAGATAGGGTTGACAGAGAGACAGTCTGGATGGTGTTATAAGTAATTAGGGGAAATACGAAGTTGTTAGATTCACTAAGGAGATTTTACTGGAAGAGTAAGGCATGTGGGTAAATGGAATGAGAGGATGATAAGGTTTCTTGGTGAAGGTGGGTCCGCAGCAAAGATGTGTAGTGTCATTGTGGTCGTTTAATCTTTTTAAGGACAGGACGGTGAGAGAGTTAAATGTACAGATCTGAGAGTGAGACACAGGTCTGTGGTATACTTTGGGTAGGAGGGGCATGGGAAATAAATAATTTTGCTGTGTCCAGATGACATTGCTCCAATAGCAGAACTCAGGGGAAATTGTATGAAAGGAGAAAGATAAGAGTAAATGTGAACTTAAGAGAGTTAATGAGATGTAGCATTAGGATGAGACAGGATTGTTTGAGGGAAAGATGGAATGGGGAGTCTATGGTGGAAATGGAGAACTATAGTTACCTGGGAGTGGACATAGCAGGAAATGGAAGAATAAGGGCTGAAGTGGGTCATTGGGTAGGGGAGAGGGGCTAATGTTCCGGGTGCATTGAGAGTGTGGAGGGAGAAGTTGGTATCTGTAAGGGTGAAGATGGGAATGTTTGAGAGTATAGTGCTCCTGATGGTGTTGTAAGGATGTGTTTTGAACCCTGAATGCAAAATAAGAGAGGAGACTGCACATACTGCCTGCCTCAGTAGTGGTCTTGAGTGCTCCTAGGAAATTTTCAGCAACAATGACATCAGTAAAAGCAGTGTCACCTTGTTAGATTTATTGTAGCATGAACTAAAACTTGCAAACCAACCAGGACTTGCTTGAGATGTCTTCTGCTGCCAGGTCATCATATATATGTATACTCTGGGCCCATCTATTTTAACCTCAGTGGTGGTACCACGGCCTTACACTTCTTAGCACCACTGGTATCAGAAGAACTTAAAAGAAGCTTTGGTGCCATAATATAAGGGGCAAAACATATGCAACATACACTGCACTGCAGTACAAAATTCTATACCACTCTGTGACCATAGATTGTATCCACATCATGCATATGCGTGCTTCTCATATGGTGCTGACAATGCCATACCACAGCACTGCCAACTCAATAATGATCACTTTATTTAAAACTTAAGTACACTTAGATTGAAAAAAGGTGCATATGGGCCATGCATATTATTTTGAAAATGGCTCAAATCAGATACTTGTAAATCAAGAGGTCCTTATACTTGTAGTTTTATGGAAGAGTGGCGGGAGTGAAGATATGAATAGAGCATCAGACACGAATGCACCAGTGTGATTTCAGGAGTGATAGAGGATGTGTGGATCAGGTGTTTACTTTAAAAGATATGTGTAAGAAATGCTAAGAGAAACAGAAGGAATATTTTTGTGGTTTCTATAGATCTGGAGAAAGCAGAGGATAGGGTTGATAGAGATGCCTTGTGGAAGGTTTTAGAAATGTATGGTGTAGAAAGAAAGCAACTTCAAGTAGTGAGAAGTTTTTATCAAGAGTGGAAATCACGTGTGTGAGTAGTTAGAGAGGAGAGCTTGTGGTTCTAGATGAAGGTTGGTCTGCGGCAGGAGTGCGTGATGTCACCATGGCTGTTTAATTTGTTTATGGAGGGGGTGGTGAAGGAGGTAAATGCAAGGATCTTGGAGAGAAGGGTGGGTATGCACTCTGTACAAGATGACATGGTTTAGGAGGTGAGTCAGTTATTTTTCGTCGGTGACATGTACCACTGTTGGCAGATTTGGGTGAGTAATTGTAGAGTTTGGCATCTGAGTTTGGGAGAGTGTGTGATGGGGAGGAAGTGAAAGTTAATGTGAATAAAAGCAAGGTTATTAAGTTTAGCGGGGCAGAGGGACAGATTAGTTGGAGTGTGTGTGTGAATGGAGAAAATTTGGAGGAGATGAATTGTTCTAGATACCTGGGAGAGGAGGATTACAGCAAATGAAACCATGGAAGAAAAAGTGAGTCATAGGTTAGGTGAGGTGGTGCTGTCACTGACTCCCTGCTGCTGCACATTAGCCCTCTACTGTCCCTGTTACCACTGTTGTTTATACAGTTTATTTCTGGCATTTTTCTCAGAGTATACCTGAATTTATAAAATATTTGTATGAAAAATTTTTGAAGGCTTATCATCACTACGTCAGATGGTAATTTATTTCATTGCTCAACCCACCCATCAGAAAAGCTTTTCCCACATCCTTACTACATCTTTTACCCTTGAGTTTTATTCCATTTGTCCTGGTAGCCATATTTTCATGTATTTTGAAAAGATGTTTGTGATTCACTTTATTGATCTTGTTCAAAATTTTAAACACTTATATTGAGTCACCGCAAAGTCTACATTTTTTTAAGGGAGAAGAGATCCAATCATTTTGGCCCCTTTGTATGCCAGATTTCTAAGAGATGGGATCAATTTTGTCATGCGTCTTTTAACATGCATATTTAAGGTGTGGTCTTACCAGAGAATTGTAAAGTGTGAGAATTGTTTTTGGTGTCTTGTAATTCATGTTCCTTGCTATGAAATCTAGCATTTGGTTGCCTTTTTTTCTTGCTTCTTGACCATGTTTAGTGTACTTCAGATTGTTGCTAATGACAACTCCAAGGTCCTTTTAGTTAGAGAGTTTCCAAATAGTTTGTAGTCGTAACTTATATTCTTTTCTCCAAAGTGCGTAACTTTACACTTGTCTACATTGAACTTCATTTGCCATCTGTCTGACCACTCTGTCAGTAAGTTAAGATCTCTTTGAATCATTTCTCAGTCCCATCTGTTTACAGCTCAACCCCCTAATTTAGTATTGTCCTCAAATTTGGATATCTTAGATATGAGACTGATTTCTAAGTCATTAATGTATATTATGAAAACATTGGTATATTATTATGAAAACATTGGGCCTAGGACCAACCTCTGTGGCACACCACTCATTATGTCTAGCCAATCAGAGGCTTTGCTGTTTAATACTACATGCTGCTTTCTTCCATTTAGCCAGTCTCTGATCTGTGTACAGAGTTCTTCACAAAATCCGTGTGCTTTGAGTTTAAGTCCCTTGTGAGGTACTTTATCGAAAGCCTTTTGGAAATCTATATGTACTACATCAGATGGTACTTTTTCATCTCAACTCGGATAAATGAAATTGAAAAATTACAGCAAATTTGTCAGGCAGGATCTACTAATGCTGTAGCTGTGTTGGTTTTTTGATATAATTTTGTGATCTAGAAATGTGACAATTATATCTAGTATTATTTTTTCCATCGTTATACCTAACACTGATATAAAGCTAATTGGACAGTAGTTCAAGGCACACTCTATGTCTCCTTTTATATATAGGAGTAACATTTACTAGTTTCCAGTCAGTTGGCACCTGACCATCCAATAGAGATTTGTTGAATATTTTCGTATGGATGCAAGGCATGGGCTGTAGATGAGGATGTGGAAGTGTTAGAAATTAAATGTTTGAGACAGTATGTGGTATGAAGTGGTTTTATTGAATAAGCAATGTAAGGGCAAGAGAAAAGTTTGGTAACAAGAATAGTTTGTTTGAGAAAGTTAAAGGTGTGCTGAAATTGTTTGGACATGTGGATAGAATGAGTGAGGAGAGGTTGACAAAGAGTATATTTGTCAGAAGTGGAGGGGACAAGCAGAGAGGGGAGACCAAATTGGAGATGGAAGATTGAAGGAAAAATATATTGAGTGATCGTGGCCTGAACATGCTGGAGGGTGAAAGGTGCACATGGGATTAAGTGAATATGGAAGTGATGTGATATACAGGGGTCAATATGCTGTCAGTGGACTGAACCAGGGCATGTGAAGCAGCCAGGGAAAATCATGGAAAGGTCTGTGGATAGGGGACTGTGATTTCAATGAAGTATACATGGCAGCCAGAGAATATATGTGAGCCATTAAGGCTATCCTTCATCTGTTTCTGGCTCTACCTTACCAATGCAGGAAACAGCAAACTTATAGAAATAAATAATCTAAGAAATGTAACCCCAGAAGCTTAGTAATCATGCACGGAACATGTGAATAGTTACATATTGATGACTCAGATTTGCAGGATATTGTTCTCAAGGCATCAGTGGTTTAGTGTGTTCCTGTTGGAAGAGAAGACAACGACTTCATTTGTTAAACAGCCCTTATATCTATCCAGTAGCAAATGCTTCCATCCTCTGTGGTCTGCCCTGCAAGCATGAGATTAATTAGTTAATAAATGAATTAAGGTAACTGTAAAATTTCACTTCAGGTGACTAACAAGTGTAAAGATGAAGATTTGGAGTACTACACTAGAGAATGTGGTGATATCCTTGGTGTAACATCTAAACTGCCTCCTACATCCAGGGATGCTAAACATATTCTGGAGTACATTTTCACTCAACTTGTAGAGTTTAAGAAACTGAACCAGGTATGTGAAGTGTAATATTGTGTACTTTAGTGTTTACTGATGAAATTATGTACAAAAAGTAGTTTATTTCTGTCTAGTAGGCTGTTGCTTCATAATTTGTGATTTAAAGTTCTGTATGATAGAGTACTTAATTACGCTGCTTTGTAGTATAAAAAGATGTTTTAGCAGGCATGTGTTTGAAAGGTTGTTGCTTCATGAAAGCTATTTTAAATCTCAGTATTATGAAGGACTTTATTGAACTGCTTTGTGGTATAAAAAGATATTTTAGTTGACTTGTTATGTTGCTGGATTTGCCTGCTACAGCATGATTTTTATATGGTCTTTTATATTAACAGTTTTGTTAAGACTAATGTGGATATGCAAACATTCTGTTCTAGATTAGCCACTGTTCCAATTGTGTATTGTAGGTCTGCATGATTGTTGTTGCTACTGTAGTGTCAGGATGTTGTAATGTGATTATGAGGTCTGCACATGAGAGGAACTTCATGCTGCAGTGTGCTGCAGGTAATGGGAGGTCATGTAGGAAGAGATTGAAGAGGGTTGGAAAAAGCATTGGTTTTTGGGGAACTCCACTGAAGAATTTGAGGACTTTAGAGGTAAAACCAACGTGAGTGACTGGCATGGCGGCCAGCTGTGAGGGGGTCTAACTACTTTTTCCCATTACCCACCCAATCCACACAACCTTCAAAAAGACTGATACAAACTACAGGAAAACAGACTGGCCAGCCTTCATACAGTACATAGAAACAAAGCCCCAAAACTTTAATATAAATGATTTCCCATCCCTAAATCAGGTACCTCACACTTCAACATCTCCATCTGAGCCAGCGAAAAGCACATACCGCAAGGACATATAAAAAATGCAGCCCAAACTTCTCCCCATAGGTTACACAACATATAAAAAGATAGGAAACCAGTTCAGACAGACCCATTCACCGTCTGTAGAAGTCGGAGAGCAAATCCAAACTCTAAGTAACACCATCACCAGTGTAATCACTGAAAGGCAAACTACAAATTGGTAATCCTAACTCAACACATTGAACCGCTAGACACAGCAACCACCTCTGGTGCATCTAAAGATCCACACTTACCACATAATCCAGACCCCACTTTCCTAGATTCAGACATCAGAGTCTGCAGTTTCTCATTCAAATCTTCCACCAGAGCATTGTCATCTCCAAACAGCAACTGACTTACATTCCAAGACCTTCACATTTACTTGCTTCACCACTTCATCCATAAACAGATTAAACAGTTATGACAATATCACATGCCCTATGTTCATCTGTCACTCACCCTTTTCCATTTGTACTTACACACTAAGGGATGAATATTTTCTATCCGATATCTTCTATAGTGAAAAAATATATATAAGGAGTTGCTTTTATTATACTTACTACTGATCAGAGAATAAAATTTAGTAATGATTTAAATGTTACCAGTGTATTTAAAAACAAAGCTCCAGAAAAGTTTGAAAACATGTGTTTTGTTACCTTGTAGCAGAAACTGATTTTTTTTTTTTCATTCCTAAGTACCAAAGGGCTCTTGATTCTTGCTGAGGGATCTTTCCAGATTAGTTTTGAGTTTAGACTGTTATGTACTGAAAATATTCTGTATTTTTTTTCAGGACCCTGATGCATTCAGCAGACCGAGATCTGAGATGGAGGATGATCTCTGAGGGCAAACATTTTCCTTCACCAATTCCAAATTTCCTCCTTTTAGCACCAGTTCATTGGCAGAAATATTGATAATGCTGTACTTATACTTAAGTGCTATTGTTTTTCCAGAATTATGCCAAGTACAGTTCCAGCAATACCTATATTAGCAACAGTAAATGAGTAATGATAGGTCATTCATCATGTATTGGAGAAAAATAAAGGAAGTGAACATACTTATATGTAACTTTACAAATAATGTATAATGCAAACATGATGAGTTGGTGGATGACACTCCATTCATATTGAAAAACCCAAGCATAGTCATGGATCTTGGGTAGAATAATTTTATAGTGTTGGTGTCATTTGTTGTCATTATTCAAGCTTCTAGAACAGATACTTCTTTTTTTGCAAGGGCACCTGCTTATCTACCTGGTTTGTAGAAAATGACAAGAATGTTTTCTTTGAGTAAAAATTTATGTGAAAGTGAGAATTATATTGTAAATATTAATTAAGTATTTTTAATAAATATGTACTCTATTTTAGCATACATATCTTTCACTGTTTAATACGTCCAAAGCAAACAGTTATGATATCTTTCTACATGCAGTGAGTATTTAGAGGAGCTGCTGAATGTGTTGAAAGATAGGGTAGCTGATAAGGGGTGTTTTGAGTGTGGAGATATTGCAAAGCAAAACATGGCAAATGGTTTGGTGAAAAAAGAAGAGGTGGTGAATGCTTTAGGTTGAAATGTGACAAAGTGACTGGAGTAGATTGGATTAAAGTTGAATTTTTCAAAAAAAAAACCTCTTATGCTGTTGTTAATGGGTTGATTAGGGTGTTCATTGTTTACAAGTTATGGTGAGGTGACTGAGGACTGGTAAAACGCTTATTGTATAAAGGCAAGGGGGACAGAAGTGAATTTTCAAGTTACAAAGTATAAGTTTGTTGAGTGTAACTTGCAAGTTGTAAGGGAAAGTAGTGACTGAAAGGGTAGTATCATTCACAGAAAATCAGACTGGGGAGTAAGAGTGTGATTTCAAGAGTGATGAAAGATGTGTGGATCAAGTGTTTTCTTTGAATAAGTGTTTGAGAAATACTTAGAAAAACAGGCTTTATATGTGACATTTGTGGATATGGAGAAAGCATATAATGAGATAGTAATTCTTTATGGAAGTTGTTGCAGATAAATGGTATGGGAGGAAAGTAACAAGAAGCAGTGAGAATTTTTAATAAAGAGAGTAAGGCATCTGAGAAAAGGATGAGTGGAAGGTGAACTTTTCCAGGTGGGTGTATGACAGGGGTGTGTGATTTTACCTTTACTCTTTAATCCATTTATAGATGGGTTGGTTATGTACATAAAAGAAAGGATCGTGGAGAGTTTAGAAGGTTTGAAGTTTGTTCAAAGGGAAGCTGGGGAGTGAATTAGTTACTGTTTGCTGATGACATGGTACCGTTGTCAGATTCGAGTGAGAAACTGCAGGATTTGATTTCTGAGTTTGAGAGAGTATGTGAAAGAAGAAAATTGAGAGGAAATGTAAATAAAAGCAAAGTTATTAGGTTTAACAGTGGAGAGAGTAAGTTGGAGTGTGAGTCTGAAGAAACAGAACCTAGGGGAAGTGGAGTGTTTTAGATACATGGGAGTGAATGTGGCAGTGCATGGAACCATGGAAGCTGAAGAAATCCTTTGAGTGGATGAAAGAGCTATGGTCCTGGGTGCATTAAGGACTATGTGGAAATAGAGGTCACTGTCTGGAAGGACAAAATGGGCATGTTTAATGGTATGGTAGTCCTAATGGTGTTGTATGGATGCAAGGCAAGGGCCCTAGATAAGAAAGACTGTAACAGAGGGCATATTGGTAACAGGTAGTGATAAAGTGAGGAGATGAATTGTGAACTGAGTATTTTGAAGGACTGGTGAATGTGTTTGAAGATCAGGTGGCAGATGTAGGGTGTTTGGGTTCAGGAGGTGTGAAGTGAGAGAGTAATGGAAAGTGGTTTAGTGAGGAGAGGAGGTGGTGAAAGCCTTGCATGAGATGAAATGTGGTATGTTGGTTGGAGTGGATGGTGTTGCAGTTGAATTTCTTAAGAAAGGGGGTGACTGTGTTGATTGGTTATAAGGATTTTCAATGTATGAATGGATCATGGTGAGGTGCCTAAGGATTGGCAGAACGTGTAGAGTGCTCATTGATGAAGAAAATGAGGTCAAAGGAGAGTATTCAAACTACAGAGGTATATTTTGATTGTACCTGGTAAGTTTTATGGAAGAGTAGTGGTTGAGAGGGTGAAGACATGTACAGAGCATCAGACTGCGAAGGAACAGTTTAGTTTCAGAAGTGGTAGAGGTGTTTGCTTTAAAAAATGTGTGTGAGAAATACTTATAGAAGGATTTGTATGTGGCATTTATGGATCTGGAGAAAGCACATGACAGTGTTGATAGAAATGCCTTGGGGAAGGGCTGACGAACATATGGTTTACGTGGAAAGTGACTAGAAGCAGTGAGTTTTCATCAAGAGTGTAAGGCATGTGTGTGAGTAGATATAGAGGAGAGTGAGCGGTTCAAAGTGTGTGATGTTACCATGGCTGTTTCCTCTGTTTATGGATGGGAAGGTGAGGGATTTAAATGCATGGTTTTTGGAGAGGGGCAAATATGCAGTCTGTAGGGGATGAGGGTGGTGCCTGGGAAGTGTCAGTTGTTGTTTGCTGGTGACCAGCAGTGGTAGCAGATTTGAGTGAGAAACTGCCAGTGTTGATGTCTGAGTTTGGGAGGGTGTACAAAAGGAGTAAGTTGAGGGAAAATGTCAACAGATTAAGTTTATAAGGTTTAGTGGAGCAGAGAGACAGGTTAGTTTAGATGTGCATTTAAATGGAGAATACCTGAGAGTGGACATGACAGCAAATGAAACCACACAAGTGGAAGGGAGTCAGGGTGGATGAGGGTGCAAAGTTCCTGGGGAACATTGAGGAATGTATGGATAGAAAGAGTTGTTATCTGAGAGGGCAAAAATGGGTATGTTCAAAGGTATGAGTCACAGTGATGTATGGATGTGAAGCATGGACTATAGACGAGGATGTGTGAAGAAGGGTAGATGTGTTGGAAATGAAGTACTTGGGGATTTGTGGGGTTAGGTAGTTTGGTCAAGTAAGTAATAAAAGGGTAAGAGAGAAGTGTGGTAATAACATTAGGAGAATTAGTTTGTAAGAACATTGGGTAGGAGCCTATAAAAACATTGAGAGTTGCCCTTTGCCAGTAGCCTGTTAAGGGTGAGGCATTAAAAACTAAGAGTTCAACAGTTATGGAGACTCTTTTGCTGTGGCCACCCCCTTGAGGGGGTTCCCAAAGGCAATGGGCATCAGAGATATAGTTAGATAGATTTTTTTTTTTATTTTTTTTTATACTATTCGCCATTTCCCGCAATAGCGAGGTAGCGTTAAGAACAGAGGACTGGGCCTTTGAGGGAAT
>JAUTXX010373278.1:0-13262 GCA_032273605.1 Panulirus laevicauda | reverse complement strand
AATGCTTGTAAGAAATTATATGGAACTGTGTAGGATGTTGACATTAAGTAGAGGCATGCCTCTGAATACAAATGAAATATGTATATTACAGATGAATAGTGTCTGCATGCAAGCGACTTGAATCAAGTACCGGTTCTGCCAACAAATTTAATGAATATATTGGCACCCGTGGGTCGGACGCTATTGCTCCGACATCATATTGTCATTATTATTGTATTTGGTAAAAGGCCAGGTTATCTTGGCATTGCTATTAGATTTGGATATTGAGTGATTTTGTTTTGCAAGGCTAGAATTGTTTAGATTGAAACAGTGACAGCATGATTTGGAGGATTATATTTTATTGAATAAAAGTAAGTTGAGGCATTAATAGTGAAGGTCAACAACCAGATGATTGAGTGAAAATCCCCTACAGGAGACCAATTTTATGTTGATGTATTACCAGTGGAACTGTGAAATACAATTAATAGGTCAGGTGTTCATAAATTATGTTGGTTTTTGCACTTCTTTTAACTTATTTTTTTAAATAACTTCATTTTTCTGATATACATATCTCTCTTTAATTCCAATGACCACGGGCTTCATATCATGCTCTGCAACTTTGTGTTCTCTAAGCACAACTCTATCATTGTGGAGCAAATCACAATTGATATTGATTTAGAGCTGAAATGGACTTCTCTCACAAATTGTTTGATATAATTCTGACATATCATTATGTATAGATAAAGACACGTTTGTTTTATAAATGCACCATGTGAATACATGCATATGCTGTTTATTAAATCTTCAGTAGTTATTTTGCAAACATACTTGACATCACCATCTTTGGTGCACTCACAGCTCTGGCCGTAAATTACAAATGTTGATTTTGAATTATGGAAAACCATTTCTATGGGATAGACAGAGCATAATTAGTATCCAATTATTTTCTCCCCTTCCTTCCTCGCTGTATATATAATTCTTGCATGACAGTAACAGCCTTGAGGCACAGGTTCCAGTGCATAGTGAATGATGTGATTACCTTTTGCGTGTTATGGGGAGAGAGTTTTACACTCGTGTTGCTCGATCTGTTAACCTTGTATGCATATATCATGTGCATGCACACACAAACCCCAGCCTAATCCAGGTCTGCAGCATGGAACTAGCAGCACTGAATTGTTAAGAGTTAAAACAGTATTTTTGTCCTTGTTCAAGTAAATGCTATCTTTCTAACGGTCATAGGGTTCTGCTCCAAGTAAAGAACTGTTTTTTAGAACTTCAATACACCGAGGTTAAGCTGCCTCATATGAATGATGTTTTTCATGGAACTTATTTGGGGATGTATCATGACAGAATATCAGTTTTCTAGGTGGAAGAAGAAAACTAGACTTTCGCTTTTTGTATAAAATGGTATTGGAGACTAAATATTGGTACAATTAAAAGAAGTGTTCTTTACTTTCCAGGCTTGACTTCTATCGCAAAGTGCCAAAAGACTTGACACAACCCACCATAACAGGCGCTGTGATTAGTATAACATGCATTACATTTATGCTGACCCTCTTCATATCCGAGCTCTTGCACTTCCTCTCTGGAGAAATGTGAGTAAAATTCTTATTTTTTGTTTTCTAACCTTTATGGAAGGTGTTGTCATTTTGACATTAAAAAAGAGACTGTATATTATTGTGAAAGAACTTATAAGTACAACCTTAGTATATTAGTGATGCACACTTTGAATTATGAGTTGTTAAGACGATCCCATATGAAATGTAATTCATTGCATTTATTACTTTAGGAAGGAAATTGAATGAATTTCTTTTAAATCTGTTCTCACATGGGAACTTTTACTTTTTTGCACATGTGATGACTAGGATACTAAAGGTGTATTGCAGGTAAATCATGAAACTGAAGTAATACTAGTGTCACATGTTTATGTTTGTCACACATTGTCATCTATCAATAGTTATATTTCTTTTATGGATTTAGTAATTTATTTATTGATGTAATTATTTCAGAGCTTGTACATTTACAAAAAACTCTTGATAAGTCAAATTTGGTTTGCTTGGTTTAAGTTGGCAGCTAATCCAGTCAGCAGAATAGCAAATGCATTGGTACCTTGATTTGTTAGGATTATGGACATGTTGGTTGAAGTGAAGTTGAAATTTTGCTCAGCTTCTACAAGAAATATAATGCAGAGATCCTTCTCAAAAGAGGTGTAAAATCCATGTCTTTGATTTTGAAAATTCAGATACAACAGAACCCACAAAAGATGCCATCTTAGAGACAGAATGTTCTACAGTGAAGGCGGCTAATGATCCTGTAGGTTCAGATGAATGTCCACCTGCTAGCCTGTTCATTTCCCTTGGTGATGCTGTGAAGGTGATAGTGCACCTTACAGCAAAAAGAACACCAAAAAACATATTTGTCAAGATGAGAAAAACTTGAGAGTATTGTGCACATTCCAAAGGACCAGTTTAAACATCATGATTTTAGATTTGTGTTAGTGATTATGTCACTTGCCATTTTCAAGGTCAATTCCCATGTTTTTTAAGGCAAACCCAAGGTATTGTGTGAGGTTAATTCTCATTATAGTACCAAAAATATGTTTAGCTTATAAGTTGTGTTGATTGGCTATCCCACATAAAAAGAACTAAAAACAAAAAAAGCTACACTTTCAGTAAACAAATGTAATGCAGATATCAGCACGTTTCATACTCATACTCCACTGCATTAGGTTGGTGTTTATTTCATCTTCCCAACACGGTTCAAGCCTGACAAAGAGTTGAACTTCAGAATTCATTTTATTATTCATTACAATTATTGAGATCAGTAGTAGAAAATGCAGGTATGAATTATCAGATTTGTGGTGCAAGTCATGGCATAAACACATTACTTTGCATCACAAAAAGGACATAGCATGTAGCATGTCAAACAGACAACTTATGTTGACATATTAGGGTAATAGGGATGCACTTAAGGTAAGTTGCACGTCTTAGGCTATTGCAAAGATCTACCTACCTCAGTGAGATTTGACATCTTGAGATCATATTGTATTTTGCAGTTTTCAGTATCTGTAATTCCATTAATCTGAGGGTTTTCTGTGAAAGGAGATTCATGAAAAGATATTTCTACTAAGTTTTTGACTGGGAAGAGGATTAAGCAAAGATAATATGTGTCATTGACTTGTTTTCCCTTTCTCAATTAGGATGTTTTATCCCTTTAGTTTTAAACTAATGGACGATGGCAGCAAGTATGAATATGTACATGTGTATATATGTTTATGTCTGTGTATGTATATGTATGTATACATTGAAATGTATAGGTATGTAGATGTGCATGTGTGGGTGTTTATGTATATACATGTGTATGTGGGTGGGTTGGACCATTCTTCTGTCTGTTTCCTTGCATTACCTCGCTAACATGGGAGACAGCAGCTAAGTATAGTAATGATAAAAAAATAGTTTTAACTGCTAATATACCTTTATTACAACTCTAGCAACCTGTATTTCATTTTAACATTTCCCTGTCATTAAGCTGCCGAATTAAAACATCATTCATTCTCTTTATATTTCACATTCTTATTTCCTCTACCTGTTGCTAGATATTAATTGAATTTATTAATACTGTATTGCTTTCTTAGGAAATGTTTCTGTATACTTGTCAAGACATGCAAATTTTATCTTGACACAGTATAATTGTGGATATTTATATGTATTTCTTCAGTATATTAAAATCAAGTATTTTCTTCTTTTACAGTGTGTCAGAGTTTTATGTAGATAATCCAGGGGAATCGAATGAGAGGATTCCTGTTTATATCAAAATATCATTACCGCGTCTTAAATGTGATTGTAAGTAATCTGTGATCTTTAGATATGTACCCAGTGAGCATTTCTTAATTAAGAACAGTAACATTTATCTTTACTCCAAAGTTTGTAATGGTTTTAGGAAGAATTGATGACATACTTGTGAAAAAGAGTGAGCTTGGAAGAGGCCAGTGTGCAGAGATAACAAGGGGAGTGGAAGAAGAGTGCTTACATATCCAGGTGAAGTGTTTGGCACATGTAAGGTGGGATGTGGTTGGATAGGAAAGGTTAGTGAGTGATGGAATTGCAGGTTCATTTGCCAGTAAGACAGAAAAGAGAGGCACTTTTAATGATATATCTCAGGAAGGAGTGTGGGTGATTGGGAGAAGTACAAGAAAAAGCAGCTAGGGGTTAAGAAAAAATATGAAAGTTGAGAAGGGGTCACATAGAGATTATCAAGCAGCTTCATTGAGAATAAGAAACTATTTTGGGAGAACAGATGTGGGAAATATTGAAAGGAGTAGCTGGGGAATTATTAACAGACAAAGAAGATGTGAAAAAGAGATAGACCGAGTATTCCAGAGGACTGTTGAATGTGTCAGGTGATAGGAAGCCAGATACAGTGTTAAAGACAGTTTAATTCTGGGAATTGTGTAATGATAGAATGATGCAGTATATAAACAAATGGGGAGATAGAATATTTTTATAGATTGGTCTTTGATAATGTGGAAAAATTATGTGGTGTTAAACTTGACAGTCTTACCTCGTTCGTACCTCTCTTGCTTTATGAGAGGCCACTTTCTGGAATTAGACATGAGATTTTTTTCCTGTGGAAGGTTCATTAAGGAAACTGATTTAGAGAAGGGTGGCCTGTGCATTACCTCCCATTTATCCTGCTAGTGTGGTTATAATTCTTCTCTGGAATTAAACATTGTGATTTTTTTCCACTGTGTTAGGGATGAGTTAGTGCTGTGATTACCACTTTGTTTATATCATTCTGATTGAATAATTGATTTGTGTAATTTCCAGTTGGTAGATATTCAGTTGAAAGCTTCGTCTTTTTAATCATACAAATAATTTTTCCTTGGAAGGACTTTAACCCAGAATCTTCTTAGCCCCTTGATAGTCATGAAATAAATATATGTGTTCACTGTTTAAGCCTTTCTGTGATTTACTTTAGCCTCACTTCATTTAAGCTTTCACCACAGTCATTCATGATTAAGTTTAATGTTTATGTTAAGTTACAAGTGTTATGCTGGATAATCAGTTTTGTTTTTGGCAGATGTTGGTCTTGACATCCAGGATGATCTTGGCCGACATGAGGTTGGTTTTATAGAGAACACTGTCAAAAATCCTATTGGTGAAGAAGGCTGCCTCTTTGAAGCAAATTTTCTTATTAACAAAGTACCAGGTTAGTTGAAAAGAATATGGTACAGTTTAGTTATACTCATAATTTGGCGTAGGAGACATAAATGGCAAGTTTACGTGTTAGTCTAGTAGTTGGTTGTCAGCTTTTGTGGGTTCTTGTCTATAGATGATGCAAGCACATCATATATGCAACAGTAGATGATGAACTAAGGTTTTGGCTTTATTGAAGATGTAGGCAGTAGCTTAAGACTAATGAGAGATTTCCCAGTTAGAGAGTAATTCATCCATAGCTCAAAGAATAACACATTTTTATTCCTTGATTTGCTGTTTATTAAGATATTAGGCAAAGGTGTGTGTCTACCTGCCACTTCGGGCTCAAGAATGCATTTCTAAGATACGAATTTGTTGTAATAAGGCTTGCTTTTTTTTATGCTTGCTTTCTTGTTATTTTGTAATTTAAAGAGTAAAACTGGAAGATGTATATTGTGTTGCACACACAAATATGTATGCCTCCTTGGTGCTTGGTTTTCTATTTATCATGTATACTCAAGTGAAAACACAGGTAATCCAATAATCTGACTTTTATTTTTGCATCTGGATTAATGCTAGATTGCAGTGCAATATAGTGATGGAAACATCAGTCATGGAGGTACTGTGTTTGGTTTTTACAATGTTGGGTGTTCATGGCATTTTTCTGTCACTGGCATAGCATGACAGGTGCTTAGAGATTGCATTGTTGTTTGCTGTCTTTCATCTGTCCATTTGTTATTTGTTTGTGCATTCATCTGTTGTCTGTCTTTCCATCCAACTGTTGTCAGAAGTCACACTTTAATTTTCAGCATAACTTTGATCACTTGAAAGCTCAAAATTGGATAATCAGTAAACATGCTTTTGTTTCCCAGCATTCAGAATATGGTCCATAACTAGTTTGGATTTTGCTTGGTAATGCCACTTGTAGAAAGGTTTTCCTGGAACTTAACTAGCCTCACAACTTGAAAACATTAACCTTTGATCCTGAATTGTATAGTGTTTTCTCAGTATCTAAAGTATTAATGGGCATAATGCCCATAACCATAGTTTTGTCTCACTTGCATAGCATGGTAGGCACTTATGGTTTGCTTTTTTGGTATTTCCATGATAATATTTCCACTCATTATATTTCACTCCCAGTAATGATGCTGCATTTTGTTGTGAGGGACACCCATTTGTTTTTATGTTTAGGTAATATTGAAGTTTTCTCTTTTACTGAAGCTTGGATTTGAGTGTATAAATACAGCTTTTTAAAAAAATTTAAAAGTATCTTCACCATTGCTATAGAATTATATCTGAAGTTATTAGTGGCATTAGATTCCTCATTGACCGCTGGAATAGACCTGTGTAAAATGTAGTACTTTTTTTATTTCATTTATACTTTTAAATCTTGATTAGTGTACATGCTGATTTGAATGTAGATTATCACATGCTAGTCTCAGAAGAGGTTAGAAATTCTCTAGAGCAGTGATTAGGAAAATTAGACATTGCAATTACCTTAAATGATTAGGTTGTAAATATACTGTAGTGAGTCAAACAACTCTTTACTCTGAGAGTAATTATCGAGAAAATAATGAAAGAATTGGAGTGGTTATGCACTGTTTATGAACTTGGAAAAAATGTATAATAGTGTTAATAAGAATAAGCTTTGGATCATGATTAGAGTTCTGAAGGCAAGAGGAAGCTGGTAGAGTCACTAAAGCGATTTTCTGATGTTTGTCTCAAAAAATTAAGGAATGAGAAGGCAGGAGTGTTATATCCCCATGGTTATTTAATGTCTTTATTGATGTAATGTGAAAGAGATAGTGGTATGAACAATTTGCTGAGGAGTATGATAAAAGATCAGAATAGAAGGGTGAAGAAGGAGGGGCTATGTTGCATGGCAAAGAAATTTAACAATAGGAAAAAAAAAGAACTCCAGGACAGTATAGATTAGGTTGGTTGTGTTTATGAAAAGGATGCAGTTGAATGGAATGTAAACAAGAATGAAATGATAACGTTTGAGAAATGGACATATAGTAAGAGATATAGTTGGATTGGTGGTCGTTGGAAAATGATCTTTGATTAAAGTATAACTGTATTTTCTCAGTGAAGTTCGAGGATGTGATGCCAAGTGATCAGGTGGGTGATTTATTTCAGGAAGGTTCCTGGCAGTCTGTGGAAGGTATGATAGGTAGAAATGTGAACATTGCCAAATATTGGAAGTAATAGTTCATGCTACCCATATGTATGGGAGGGAAAGATGTTTTTGCCATTATATAGTGATAAGAGAATAGGAAGTTTTAAGATGTTTTCCTCATAAGATCAGGATGTGGAGTAAGGAGAATGAATAGAGTGAGAAAGGTAGAAATGATCTGAGCTCATGAACAGAGTGAGAAAGGTAGAAATGATATGAGCTCAGAGATATTTTGGATAACTGTGACGTATGGATGCAGATGCATTGAGGATAGCCAAGAGAATATATATTTGTAAGGTGGAAGGAAGTGAGGGAGTTTTTGGTTAAACAGGGTTGTGTGTATGGAGTATTATATGCGATGTTGCATAGTTAAGGATACAATAAAAAGAGACTGCCTGGAATATCTTTCTGAAAATTAGGAAATGCTTGATTGGGTATGGATATAGATAATAGAATTTGGATGGAAAAAAGATCAGGATTAGGGTGTGATTGGGGAGTGTGTTGGTAAGTTTATGAATTATTTGTTTATACTAAAAAGAACAATGACTGCATCATTTAGATGAAAATTGTACGGTTAAGCTTAAGTACAAAAAATCAAAATAATTAATTTAGCAACCTATTAAAAATGCATTTGCTTGCAGGAAATTTCCATGTATCAACACATTCAGCTGATCAGCAACCAGAAAATATTGACTTTGGTCATGTAATTCATGAAGTGCGATTTGGGAGCAAGATTGATAACCCAAATGTTCCTGGGACCTTCAACCCACTCTATGGGCGTGCACAGATTGATGGGAATGGTCAGTATCTTGACTTGATTTTCATATTTACATTACAGATTGGAGTCCTGCTCACTCATGGAAACATATATAAAAAGATTACTTCAAATTTAATGAGCTATCTATCTCTATATATGTCTCTGGTACCCATTCCCTTTGGGAACTCCCATTATGGGGTGGCCATGGCATAAGAATCTCCACTTATCCATGTCTTTACATGCCTCACTTGCATGCATTCTTCCAGTATTTCTCTCCCTCCAGGACTCTTTCTTTCTATTTCCCCCATCACAGGTGGTCCCTCTCTCACAGGAACCCCTTCAATCATATACTATTGTACACTCTTCTTGTAAACTCCCTGTCTTGCATTCTTTTGACATAGCGATCTGAAAATTTTGAGGAATGTTGGAAGCTTGAGCCAACAAGTTTGGCAGGTTGATGACATCATGGCGAGGGCAGTGCTGATTGGTCAAGGGGACACCACAAACAAGTGACTGGCCAATAGCACAAACAGTTGTCAAAAGGTAGAGAATTCCCACAGATTTCCACTGAAATGGAAAAGGGTTAGGAGAATTCAACTCCCTTGTAAGCAGAGCACACTTTCATTGTTCATAGGGTTCTATAGTGAGAAAAGATTTGTATTTCAAAACCTACTGTTGCTAACTGTGTTGATGTTAGCCGAGGTACTACCAAAAATGTTGGAACGGTTGGTTTCATAGGAACATTAATACTTGGATTCCTAAATCAAATTAAGCATTATGATATAGTAACTTACCCTAAATAGATAGTCGCCAGCAGTAATAGATAATTGAAAAAACTTTAATTAAGCCTCATCATTGTTGATGTATCGAGAGTTCAACACACAAGATTACTTTTGTTAGTCATAGCGAAAGGGCAGGGTCATTGAATAAGCTTGATACTGTGCTTATCTTATCATCTTGTCATCATTTGGTGCTATTCTTTTTTTTATTTCAGCCCTGGAGTCCCATGACTATGTTATGAAAGTAGTGCCCACCATTTATGAAGAATCCAGTGGAAAGCAGCTTGTATCCTACCAATATTCTTATGCCTATAGGGTGAGTTGTATACATGAGTTTGGTTTATAACTTGGAGAAAATTTATAACAGGACTGACAATAAGGGGTTTTGAAATGTTCTGAAATGGCATGAAGTGGAGTAGGTGTTGGAGCTTTTCAGGGTTTCTACAAAGGTAGTGAGGCATGTATTTAGATGAGTTGAGTAATGAGTGAATGGCTGAGAGTTGTAGTTAGGAGAGACCAGGAAGTTGTATCCTCCTGGTTGTTTAATGTTCTTAATGATAGGATTTTAAAGGCCTTACTAAGTAGAATTGTTACCGGGGTGAGATTTGAAAAAGGGTCCAAATGGGTGGTAGCCCAAGGAGAGGTACCTAGTTTGGTCATTCTAGACTGTTAGGCATAGTAACCCAAGAAAAGTTCACCACCCACTAGGATGGTTTGACCAAAATGGAACATGTTTGGTCTCAGGTTTAGATTGGTAATAATATCAACAGTGAAAGGGTCAACTGTACAGACCAGAATTTGTGTTTAGGTTGTAGCTACACCTTGTCAGAAAATGTGTTCAGTTGCATTACATTCCTTTCAGCATTAATTGTGTTAAGCATTAAAAATATTTAGCTGTTTATCATCATAACTTTATTCCTAATGAAATGGATCATGAACATATAACCTCAGAAACATCAATCACATACTTCCCCAATTTTTTGTGTTAAAGTGAAAAGTGGATTTTTGCAATTAAAAACATGCATCTTGCTTCACCTCGTACAAGTTGATTCATCAAGTGAGACTAGTGTTTCCATTCTCGCCAACTCCATAAACAAAATGCTTCCATTGCATTTGGTCCCTAATCATTTCTATAACAACGTCATTTGAAATATCCCCATCATCATAAGCAGTTATCTTGCTATATTTATCTGTGTCTTTTGCTGTCTGCCTTCCCCTCTTGTACTGTACCTTCAACTGTATTGTTGTATGTTTTGTGTGCCAACTTACCATTTGTCATATGTTGTACAAGATCACCCTTAAAGACTCATATGTACTGTACATTTCTAATACCTTCCTCACACCACTTATCTTTCACACATCTATCTGTCCTAACTCTATTAACATCACAAACACTTCCAACATATCCCAAGATCCCTCATGACCTTGACGCAACTGCCTCAGTGAAGACACTGAACACAATACTACTCAGTTTCCCCACACTCCCTCCACATGAACAGACACAACATTACCACATGTGATCCCACTTATTGCAAATGGCCAGCCTCCTGAGTGCTTTAGGAGCCTCATAGAATGTAGAAGTGGCTCTTGGGACAGGAAAGTAAGGTAATTCTACCTATACTCTGCAAATAATTGTTCTGTACTATTTTTATTCTTATGACCTGTATGCAAGTGCTCCTTCCTGCAAACCCCTTGCACAGTCTGCAGTTAAATATTTTGATTTACCTCAGAACTTTTAGTCCACCCCAAATTTGGCTGGAGTGGATAGAATTGCAGTTGGATTTCTCAAGAAATGAGATGAATGACTTACTGATTTGTTAATCAGGATTTTCAGGGTATGAATGGCTCACGTTGAGGTGTGTGAGGAGTGCTGAAATGCCTGTATAGTACCATTTCATAAATGCAAAAGGGTATAAGAGGTATAAGTGTGTTAAAAATACCTGGTGAGTTCCAAAAAGAATGCCTGTATAGTGCCATTTTATAAATGCAAAGGGGTATAAGAGGTATAAGTGTGTTAAATATACCAGGTGAGTTCCAAAAAGAATGGTGATTGAAAGAGTGTTGGCAGTCACAGATCATCACATTAGAGAAGAAAAGCATGGCTTCATGAATGATAGAGGATTTGCTTTCAAGAATCTTTTTGAGAAATTCTTTAGAGAGAAGAGTTTGTATGTAGTAATTATGGATCTGGAAAAAGTGTATGATAGGGTTGATAGAGATGCTTTGAAGTTGTTATGAATATATGGTGTGGGAGGAAAGCTATTAGAAACATTGAGGACTTTTTGCCAAGATAGTTAGGTGTGTTTGCAGTTACAAAGAGAGGAGGAGGATTGGTCCTAGATGAAGATGGATCTTCATCAAGGATGTATGATATCACCGTTGGTGTTTATTATATGTTGGTTCACTTTCCCTCTTGGACACAAGGTGAGAATGAGTAAAAATGGCAGACATATTGCCCTGTGTGGTTCTAAATTGTACCCCACATGAGCATAGAGTAGTTTCTCAGGGACATCTGACTTGGGCTGGTTAACATGCATTTACCCCAAAATTTAGTAGTTTTACTTTATAGCATTTGTTTGTATTTCATTCCATCTCTTGCAGTTTTAACGTGTAGTAATTTTGATATATCAGCTGGCTTATATTTTTCTTTCAGAGTTATATTTCATTTAGTCATGGAGGTCGAGTAGTGCCAGCAGTATGGTTCAGGTATGATCTGACACCCATTACAGTGAAATATCATAGGAAGAGACCTCCACTCTACTCCTTCATAACCACTGTGAGTTTTATCTTTTTATTGTGAATTTCTTTTAAATAAATTTGTGCTGATATTCTTACATGATGAAAATGTATATCAAAGCTTTTAGTTATGATACTGTATGTTGATAGCAATTTTGAAGTTGTCCATGGTGTTAGGAAGAAATTACGTGCAGGTTGTTAGGCCCTTCTCCTGATACAGATCCACCCTAGTTTATAGATGAAATTTTAATGATGTGAATGATTAAAGATGGATGTAATCATGATTAGATAGATAAACTTTATGTTGAGTAAATGTTGGGTGAGATGTTCACTGCAAGTTGAACAAGTGAAAAAGGTTCTCTGGTGCAGAGGTAATGGTATGCACTTGCCACTAATCCCAGGGCCAGTCAGTATGAACAGAGATGTTTATCACCATGGTATGTATTAAGCTGGCCACCCAATTTAACACAACTTCAGAATAAGCTAAAGCAGCACTTATGGGAATTTGCCACACCATGTGCTTACCCAGTATATGGGGGACAGCATGGTATGTAGCTTTCAAAATAGGTACAAGTAAGTGGGAGTATTGTGCTAAAGACATTCAGTAAATCTACATATGAATCTCCATTCCTGTTTTTGTTAGTTGAACCAAATACAAAGAGCCTCACAGTTTGTTTATACAAATTCTCAACTTTTACTTACTATACTATACATAGTCATCTGCAGCACTTGAACAATTCATGTTTTACTTGTACTGTATGCTGAGTTGATTCAACAAGTGAAACTTGTGTCTAGCCTCTGCACCAATGACACACAATATGCCCCCATTGCACACAGTTTGCAATGTTTCCTCAGCATTTTCAAGCAAAATGCTCATGCCATTTTCTGCAGTTTTCTCATTATATGTGTCCAATCTCTTTCACATGTAATTCTTCCGGTTTCCTGAAAATGTACTGTCACAATTCTTCTCCCATTTATCTTATGGTATACAGTATGTTCCACATGACTGATTCCATATTAACAGATTTTCAGCCCTGTGACTTATCATTTACTTCTTCACAGCATGTAGTCTTTGTTTTATGTCTTCTCAATTCCCACAGGCTTAATAAGATTATTAATTTTCTTTCTTCTCATTCTTGCCAATCAGTACCAAGGAAAACTACTGTTTTATATTCTTTTGGGCCTGTATCATTGAACCATGTTGTATTTCCAACACTCCTTCCTGTCCCGAGCACTTCCAGTTCTTTTACCAGGCCTTAGTTTACTGTTCATTATTTTTGCTCTCTCAGTAATAGTATACACTTGTCAGTTATTATTCTTGATACTTCAGCTCATTCCAAACTTCCAGATTCTCTTTTTTCAGATTCATATCACGTTTAGGTTGCTATTTATATATTGTTTTTTATTTTACTTGATTGCTGTTTCCTGTGTCAGTGAGATGGTGCCAGGGAACAGGCAAAGAAAGAATGGCCCATCCACTCAATATACACACATATATACATAAACACCCATACACACACACACACACACACATACATATCAACATATACACATATACTTACATATACATACACATACACAGACATATACATATATACACATGTACACATTCATACTTGCTTGCCTTCATCCATTCCTGA
>JAUTXX010373057.1:0-10976 GCA_032273605.1 Panulirus laevicauda | reverse complement strand
GCAGGTTATTGCAAAATATCAGGCACATGATAGTATATCAGAGATATTTTGATATTGAATATGTCTGTAAGGTACAACATCAGACATTCACTTAAAATCCTCCTCAATTTTTGATTGGCCAGCTGACATGTTTACAAACACTTAAGTGCAGCATTGCACTAAGGTGTGGTGGGCTTTTCAGTGATGTAGAGGAATATATCTGCTTGTAGTAGATCCATGGAGCATGTCCAGTTGTCGTCATTGATGGGAATAAATGTATAACTGCCCGTTTATAAGTACCCAACTTGTTGATATAATAAGAATAATAGATGAATATGTTTTAGTGTTGGGTGATTTAGATTTGACAATAAAGCATTATTCATTGCTTTTATGAACTTATGGTTTTTATGTTTTATTATTTATTTCAGGAGCAGATTCAGAATCAATGAAGATGAATCAAGGAATGCCTCCTTTAATGGTAATGTTAGTTAATGGCACTATTGTTTTCTATACCACTTCATTGATAATATACAAATAGTTCTGTAATACCCTTTACTTCAACTGTTATCTGTTGTAGGTGGTGCTATAAGAATATGTAATCTGTGGGTTTACCATGTTAAGGTTGCATTCTTTATCATAGGTTTACCATATGCCAGTAATGTATGGAGGGTATGGATATGGATTTAGTCAGCCATGGACGTATACATTACCTGTAATGCCAACACCTGCTGCAGATGATGGCAAGCAGACACCTGTTCCAGGTCAGTATTTGTGATTCCCCTATCAAAAAATGAAATGAAAGAAAATTATTGAGGCTTAAATTTTATATTTGTAGGGCTGTTAGTTCTTAAAAGTTCTATTTCAGCATCTTTGCTGACTCACATGTTCTTATGCATTTTTAACTTCTCAGATATAAGTAATTTTCATCCTTATTCACTCTCATCATCATTTATTTTATGAACATCTACCTTCCCTACTTGTAACAGTTTAATTTATAATGAAAGCACGCAAGATTTTCATATAAACATGATGCATATTGCTGGTAGACTTTCTGTGTACACTAACCCATTGAAGAATTGGGAGAGTATTGATTACCAAGTGCTTACTGTCAGAGGAACCAGCTCGGTTTTATTAGGATGCAGTAACTGTAAGTATCACTTGGTTTTATATTGATATGGTTACAGTAAGCTGTGTTGATTATAGATTCACTAGGGTTCCTGAGGTGAACAGTTAGCTTATTATTTAAATGTTGCAGCATCCAGCTGTTGATTTAAGTATTACTTGACAAATTATATTTTAATTACAGTAAAGTCAGGATATGTTTCACTTGAACATCATAACTTTATTTATGTTTTATTTCAATGAATTGTCCTTTGATTGAGATAAACAGAGCTATAGATCCCATCATGTATGTTGCATAACTATTTTTCAGTTATGGTAGCAATATGTATATATTTCTTCAAAGGTGGTGAAGGGTACCAACAAATGGTTGCTGTTGGTGGATGGGGTCCAGGATACATGGGAGACTATGTACCTTCACATCCTGTGCCTGGGCCGCCCCAGCAAACCTACCCACCGCTCCTTAGAGAACCTGCTCCTGTACCATATCCGTCTTCACCTTATGTGAGTGTAATGACAAGTATGCCATAAGTACAATGAAACAATATTTCTTTCCAAATTTTTTGAAAAGCTGATCCAAAACAGAATCAAACATCCCTCTTTCATCCACTTTACATACTACAGACTCAGACACTCCACTACCATTGTACACACTGACCTCACACAAACTCTACACAATATATCCTAGATGACTCCAACTAACCACACACACTTCTGCACAGTAGTAGCTAGTGGTAAAAGATATCGTCAAAGTTTTCTACACCATCTCCGGACACATCCTGCATAAGAAGTTGTATGATAGTAGAGAATCTTCCAAAGATTGGGGCCTCTTGGAATTAATACTCCTTCCCCATACAGTACAGATAGATAATTACAAACAGTCAGGAACATATGTGATTCAGGAACATCACAGTAAATTTTTTTTTATACTTGATCACCACTTCCAGCATTAAGGAGGTAGTGCTAGGAACAGACAAAGAAAGGCCACATCCACTCTTTATCTGTCATGTGTAATGTACTGAAATCATAGCTCCCTATATATCTTCAACCAGGCTGCACAGGCCTTTCCATGATTTACCCCAGACTGTTTTTATCCTCAGGTTCAGTTCATTTACAGCACATTGATCCCAGTATACCATATGTGGTTTCAGTTCATTGGCAGCACATTGATTCCAGTATAGTACATCGTTTCAATTCTCTCTATCCCTTGGATGCATTTTACCCCTCAGCATGTTCAGACCCAGAATGCTCAACATCTTTTTTTACTCCATCCTTCCATGTCCAATTTGGTCCCCTTGTTCCTTCCACTCTGACACGTATATCTTCTTTGTCAACCTTTCTTCACTCATTCTTTATTATACGTCCAGACTATTTCAGCACACCCTCTTCAGTTCCCTCAACCTATCTCTCCATATGTACCTCTGATGCCTTTTCCAGGCTGGAAGTCTCTTAAGGGGATGGCCATGGCATTATACTGTTGCTCTCTCAACCACACTCCTTTTATTACCACACATCTCCCTTACCTTTTCATTACTTACTCAATTAGACCCCCTCACTCTACATATTCTCCTCAACCATTTCATTTCCAACAAATCCACCCTTCTCCACACGGCCATATGTATATCCCATACCTCGCATCCATACACTATTGTTGGAACTGCTATATCTTCAAACATACATATTTTTGCCCTTCCATAAATCAGTCCCTTCTTCCACTTATTCTTCATCACTTCCAGAACCTTCGCCCCCATACCCATATTATGCCTCACTCAGATGAGTAAGCACTAACAGTCACCTTTCATTCTAATCTACCACAGTCATGAACTCACTTCCTTACACACTTTAACAGAGTTCTACAGCTCCTTTTGCATCAGATTTGCCACTCTCCCATCTTTTCCACTTAGTATCACATTAATCTCAGACATTACTCTTCATACATTTGTAAATCATTCTACTAACTTCCCGGATATTACAAATGAAAATGATTCATAATGTCCAATCTAGCATGCTTAGAGTGCTTTTGAAGAATTCAGTTTCCCTGTTACAGTAGAAAAGAATTTATCCTTATTTTCTTAATTTGCCTTTTCAGGGAAAGTGACAATAGATCATGTATTATGGAGAGGTTTGAACTGAAACTGAAAAGTCTAACTGCTTTCAATAATAAACAGAACAGTGGTCGTGAAGGCAACAGAGAATGTCCACCATTTCATCACCATCATCGTGGAAGAGGTAGAGGCGGAGGTCCTCACCATTATAATCATTACCACCGAGGCAGTCATCACAATAACCATCAGTACTCAAATAGTTATCAGGGCAGCAATTTTCAAGGTGAGATAATTCTTTATTTAATTTTCCAAAACTTTGGGGCAACTTGCAATCTCAGATTTGTCTCTTGTTGCATTTGCAGTTGGGTAGTATATCAGTAATCTTCCCAAAATGTTTGATTCATGTCATCACAATTTTCATATGAATACCTAAAAGTAGTCAGAAACTTAACAGTTTTGTTTGTGTTTAGCATTCAGATAAGAGGAGATGCACTTGCTCACTCAACATGCAGGTAAAAACAAGGGAAAAGTTAGAAGCAAAGAAGTCCTGGTACACCTATTCCTTTCTTAATGTTGTAGATGCACACATAGAGTGCTTACCTACCTACAAGTACCTATAATGAAATTTTGCCATAATGGGTAGGGCTAGTCCACACTCACCAGATGTCTTGCCCTTTGAATTGCACTATTTCTCTTTGCTATGAAACTTTTCAAATAATATTTGTTTTAAGGTCACTGGGATCTCCTCTAGCCGTGAGTCATCTTCATTTAAATACTTCTTAAGTCAATCTGTGATGTTTCTCCAGGTATAGCAGTAATTAGATGCTCAAGTTTCTTTGTTGGACACTCATGAATTTTTATTGGGTGTTTTTATTTCCAGGTGTCGTTCCAGACTTGAAAATACTTTTTCTCTTATGATGAGATGCATTTAGATTCAGTACATTGTTCTTTATTCCTTGCATTTTTTGCCACATGTAAATTGTCATATATCTTTCTCTTCCTTCTAGACTATACAGTTCCAGAAAATTGTGCCTTTTGTGATAATTCATACACTGCATACCTTGAATTTCATTTGTGAAGAAGTGTTACAGTATTTTTTTTTTTTTTCATCTGTATTTTCATCAATTTGTCTAGTGATCATAAAGAACAGTAACTTTGTTTGCTTCTTATATACACACTGAACATTTCTGTCTTTAGTTTTTTGTATCATAATGTTCATGTTCGATACTATTCCATATTTGGCTTAAGTTCACTATCTTATCGATGTTTTCCATGAATTCAAGCTTTCTATTTGAAATGCTTCTCAGATTTCTAACATTCTGTCCACTCTATCTCTTTAACTGTTGGGCTATTATAAGAAAACACCACCATATTGTTAGGTGTTGTTTAACTTACTTCTCATCATTGAATTCCATTGGGTTCTTTTCCACCCATTTACAGACTGTATCTAGGTCTCTTTGTAGTTCCTTTTAGTCTTCTGTGGACTCATCATCTTGCTTATTCTCGTGTTTTCCACAAAGCACCAAACTGTCCTTTCCCTTATGTCTATCTGCCTTTTATTTATAGATTATTACTTACCAGGTGATCCACAATATTTTTCTTTACAGACCTTTCAAGTATGTTAACCAGATTTGATGTTAGGCAGTCTATCTTTCTATATTTCTGTTGCCCATTCCCTTCAAGAACTCCCATTGAGGGATTATTACTAACCAGGTGATCCACAATGTTTTTCTTTACTGACCTTTCAAGTATGATAACCAGACTTGATGTTAGGTAGTCTATCTTTCTATATTTCTGTTGCCCATTCCCTTTGAGAACTCCCATTGAGGGAGTGGCCATGGCAAAGGAATCTCCACTTATCCCTGTCCTTCCATTCCTCCCTCATATACATCATTCAATGCATTCTTTCCCTATTTATCTCCCTCTAGTACACTTCCACCATATTTCATATGTCACAGGAGCTATCCCTCTTGCACCATTCCTTCCTTTCTTACTATTATACACTCCTTAAGAATTCCCCATCCTGCATTTTTTCCACATGCCTAAACCAACCTCAGAGTATTACATTTATGTTAGGCAATCTGGTCTAAATGGTTTTGGTAGCAATTTAGATCTACCTTTGCATGTTAGTATTTTGTATGCAATTTTGTTTGTGTCTGTACTTTGTCTCAATAGAATCGTGAAGGGCTTCATTATCATCACTTTGTCCTTTTTTTAGCGATATGGCTGGGATTCCATCAGGTCCCTTTGCTGAGTTCCCCTAACAGTCACCTAAATTATTCCACTTTCTGTTATGCTGATGTCTGTAAGAGCATGCTTATCTGTGATTAGATATTTTGTAATTTATGTCATCTATTTTCTGTGTGAAAAACCAATGTTTATTTCTTAACTGTTATCATTTGGCATATTCTTATGGGGTAATTTTTGTAATAATTCTCAACTTTTAATGATCCACTTAATTTTTTGTTGTTTATTCATATATGGATATAGATCTTTTGGATTTTGCTTCATGCCTTGGATTACTTTTTCTTGATATAATATAGTCTCAATTCTCTTCTCTGCAATTCTCTTGATAACCTGACCTCATTTGGTATCTCATCCTTTTTCCCCCTTAGTTTGCTGTATTTCTTCATGAATATTATTCATTTTGCAATTATTTGTCTGTGTTCTGTTTTGGATTAATGTTAGGAAGACATTTGCTTCACTTTTTACCTGCTAAAAAAGTTGCTGACTTCACTCCAATTAATCCTGTCTGAATAGAACTTTTGGTTGGTTGGATTGTTTATGCCTTTTTTAGCATTTGGTCTGTCTGCTGCTTTCATCCCCCTGAGTACTAGTCACTTCTGTGATGTTATTAGAGATGCTAGTCTTGTTGACCTCAGTGTCTGATGAGTGTCATATGTGATGAGTAAGTCATTGGTTTTCTGGTTTCTTGTTGGTATGTGTATAATTTGCAGTGGATTGAGTTTCCAATATTGTCATTTTTTTTAACATCTATAATTGTTGCCTCTCATCAGCATTGTTAGTAGTCATCATTTTAAACTTGTATCTGTAATGTGTACCACTCTACCTACAGCCATTCCCCAAATTAAAGTTCCCTGACCATACTGTTGGTTCAGGTTCATCTAAATTTGTCATCAACTCTTCTGTTTTTAAGACTTAATTAAGCTGTCTTGATTCCAGGTACTCTCTCTCTCTCTCCAGGAACATGCGAACAGGAGAACATTAATGTAGCAACAGTAGTTAGGCAGGACCACTCATTGCAATCAGGGTTGAGATCAGGGTCGGGAATCTCAGTTTTGCAAAATTAATTTCAAAATTAATGTGTATCCCACTCCAAGTGGTTAGGAATGGAGTTAAAGATAACAGACAAAGTGATGATTTCATTTGTGAACAAACATGAGATTTTTTTATTAAGAATAGAAACAAATTTTTTTATATCAGGTGGATGTTTGACCAAATGGAGTTTGATAAATGATTTTTGCCACTTTTTTTTTCAACATGTCATTTCATGTAGAGTAATTTGAGATCTTTAAGTTGATATTTTGAGAATGTAAATTGTACCTGTGTCAGATCCATCAACGTTGAGTGTTTCCTCCGGAGGTATGGGTCGTGGCAGTCAACGCTCTCTACCCCCAAGGTTTCATCGAGGTGGAGGCACCCCACCTGGTCGAGGTATTAGACAGTTTCAGAATTGTGGTAATCCCCATCAGTCAAGTAGTACACCCCCACACCACCATCGAAGTCACCAGTATGAAGGACAACCTCTAATGCACATGGGTTCCAGGAAGTCAAGTTCTGATAGTCTAGCATCCCAGGTATGCCATGGAGACAAACTGTATCTGATGTATTGTACTTTATTAGTGAGTGATATCTGCATCATCAAAAATTCAGAACAATTGGGACTTGGACAGTGCCAGATTTAATATTTGTGGACTTTTTATTGTATTAGAAAAATACACATTACTTATAAAAAAAGATAGGAATGATAAAGTATTTAATGATAGTTCACTCTGATAAGTTGTTAGTACCAGCACAACTCAGTAATACCTAATCAACCACATGTGTGCCATTTCTTGCCCCGCACAGTTGTTTTTAAATATAATAATGATTGAGTCCAACATACCTGGGTTTCTGCCTGACTCCACTGCTAATTAGAGTGAGGGCTGAGACACCCAATAGTACCAGCCCCTCTCACGACCTTTCCTTCTCTGATAGACCCAGCCATTTTTCTCTTCACAACACCAACATTTATGGTCTCTCCAGTAACCTCTCTTCTGTTGAATGTTATCTGTTTAGTACCTCTCCTAATATCTTTATTTCTCTAAGAGACCCAGTTTTCCAGTGTTCTCACTAGCCCCTTGTTCATTCAGTTATAATCTTCACTCATGATTCACATTCAGAGGTGGTGTCTGTTTCTTCCAACATCAACATACATGTTTGCCCACCTTGGGACTTTCAGTCCCCAAATTTTGATGTTATCTAGCTCAAGGTCTGTCTTCCAATACTACACATTCCTTTGTTTCACCTACAGCTTTCCTAATTGTACAAATTTATATCTTTCCTTGACTATCTAAACTCATGCCTTTAGAATGTGGCATCCTCTCGCCACAAGCTGAGATCCTCTAATAAGAGGATTTCAGCGTTTGTCTTAGGGAATGAATGAATCCCTCCCATATGGATGATGAGTGGGATTGAGTCCCTCTCTTTCTCCATTCTCAGTGATCTAGAGTTAATTTTCTCCCACCCCACCCATATTCCTGACCATTGTGACCACTTTCCTAATCTGCATTTGTTTCTCACCCCTAATCCTTTATGCTGTACCTCTACAGTCTTGCTCCCAATTAGTTCATCTAACCTCGCTCATGTAGATATATCTGTTTGAACAGCATCTCCCCTTCTCATAGCCCCTTTTAAAGGTCAATATTGGAACCTCAACAAAGCTGATTGGAATAACTTAGGAAAATTCTTTTCCGACTTTCCTTTCGTAAATTACTGTCTCATATGTGGTGATGCTTCATTCTCCACCAAACGCATAGCTGAGTTTGATGTTACAAGAATGGAAGTTATTATCCCCTCTTCCTCCAAGACAACCCCTTCTTCCAGTCCATTGTTCAAATGTTCCTGTTCTGGGGCCATTCAGGTATAGGACCAGGCATGTCAAAGATGGAAAACTCTTTCCTCGTGGCACCCATTCAGCAGTTTTCTTTTCTTTTTTATCAGTTCCCATAATCATTGCAAGTACATTATCTATGAGGCAAAGTTTTTCTGTATTCAAAGGGAGCATGATAACTTTCTTCATCCACTGATAGGTCTTTTTGGTCTTTAGCTAATGGCATCTCTTAACAACTTCTCTTTTCCATTCTGACAGTACTGTAGCTGTCTTTCGTATTTACAGAGCAGCTTTCTTTGGTTCCTGTTTCTCCACTAACTCTACCTTGGATGATTTACATTCCTTCGCCCTCTGATGCTCCTCTTACTAAGCCCATGCCATTCCCATAATCTTTCTGGACACAAATGAGGCTTATGTTCCTGACTGCATCCATCCCCATCTACAGAAAGAGTATGCCTCTGAATTTGCACCTGTGCTTGGTCATCTTTTGTTTTTCTTTAAAAATTAGAACTTTGCCTTCTTCTTGGAAGCATTCATTGGTGCAACCCATCCTTAAGAGGGGGTGACCGTTCTTACCCCTTACACCTACCATTTCCAAACTCTTTGAGTCCCTCTTCAGCTCCCATACCTTTATAGACATCTTGAATTTCACAGTTGTCTCTCTAGCATAGCTTCCATAAAGCGAAATCTGCCGGTGATATTGTTTCATATCTTATTGATATCTGTTAATATCCCT
This sequence comes from Panulirus laevicauda, assembly GCA_032273605.1. Classification (NCBI taxonomy): domain Eukaryota; kingdom Metazoa; phylum Arthropoda; class Malacostraca; order Decapoda; family Palinuridae; genus Panulirus; species Panulirus laevicauda. Next base: position 1,984 of record JAUTXX010373057.1, on the reverse strand, counting down.
GAAAGACTTTGGGGAATCCTATCTAGTTGCCCTTGACATATCCAAAGCTTTTGACAGGATCTGTCATCGAGGTCTCGTCTTAGATCTAAGCTCCCTTCTTTTAGCTTCCAATCTTTACAGTGCTCCCTCATATCTAGCTTTGTCTTTAGCTGATCTGTGTCTATGGTTGTTGGTGGATCAACCTCTCCACCTTTCTCCATAAGCAGCAGTATCCCTCATGGTTATGTCCTGTCTCCTACCCTTTTCCTCTTTTATTAATCACTTCCTTTCATCCACAAGCAAACCCAATGCACTCGCATGCTGAAATTGAAAACTGCTTTCCTCCATATCCTTCAGCTCTGCTCCTTCTTTTACTTGGTATGCATCTCATCTCAACACAACTTTCTCAGTTAACTCATACAGGATATCTCAGTGTGGTAGACAAAATCTGGTTAAGTGTAATTCCCTCAACTTTCCTCTCTCCTTTGAAGGTTCTGTTATTCCACCTCTTGACTCATTGAATGTACTTAGTGTTACTGGAGCCTTCAGCATGAAGAAAAAATAATTACTATTCTGATATGTCATTCAGTCCCTCTCTCCATCATATGTTAATGCCTGTAACACTACAAATATGAACAGTTTAGTCAATTAGGTATTCATCATGACTAGAACATCGCTCAGCCCTATTTTGTGTATCAGTTGGTATCTTGTTCATTGGATGGAAAATTTAGTCCTAGTCAGATTATATTAATTGGCATTCAAGAACAAATACAATAAGTAACACCCATACACCTTTCTTTTCTCTTTCACTAGCAACATAACTTCATCATCCCACTACTTGCTACCCTTTTTTTTAATGCTCACCTTCCGCTTGCCACACACTTCTCTTGCACATCAGCACTGCTTCCTTAAATACCTTCTGTTCCTAACCCACTTCATTCACTCTCACCTTCTGCCATTCTAGAAACTCACAATCTCTCCTGGTATCTCTCCACGCAAGCTCTTTTCGAAGCTCACTCGCTTTCCTGTAGAGATTTCATCATTAGATGTGTTACCACAAATGCCATGTTTTTCATTATAGTCTTTTTTTTATGGAGTGTGACCAGTCTTGAAAAATATTGTAATGTTGCCATCTCTTTATGACTTTTGGCAGGTTGTTTCAAGTGCAAATGTAGGATCAGGTGGGCTTGCCTCCCCACCCTTGGTCCCTTTCATGGAATCTGACCGACCCCATGGGGTGATGCCTCTTCCTCCCCAGGACACTCCCCCTCTTCCTCCGCAAGACCACATGCCAATGCCAGCACCTCCAGGATACTTTACTGCTCCTCCTGGTAATTGTTTTAATGTTGCTTTTAATCCCTAACTCCTGACCTTAGGGTTTCCTTTCCAACCCTGTGAATCTGTTTTTCAAGTTGACTTTTCACTCATGGTGTAAATGTGTTTAGGTGGAGACTGTTACCACCTGTATATGTAAGCAATTATGGTCTTTCTTTATCTTTTCCCGGCAGTACCTCACTAATATGGGAAACCGATCAAATATGAAAATAAATGAATATTCCTAGTGAATGTCAGTTTTTGGCATGGATGTGTGATGTCCCTATAGTTGATTAACTTGTTTGTGGATGGGGTGGTTAGGGAGGTAAATGCAAGAGATTTGGAGAGAAGTGTTATTATGCAATCTGTTGGGGATGAGGGCCTGGGAGGTGAATCATTTGTTGTTTGCCAATGATACAGCTCTGGTGGCTGATTCATGTAAGAAACTGCAGAATTTGGTGACTGAGTTTGGAAAGGTGTGTGAAAGAAGTTGAGAGTAAATGTGAATAAGAGCAAGGTCATTAGATTCAGTAGGGTTGAGGAACAAGTTAATTGGGAGGTAAGTTTGAATGGAGAAAAATTGCAATAAGTGAAGTGTTTTAGATATCTGGGAGTGGACTTAGTAGTGGATGGTACTATGGAAGCAGAGGTGAGTCACAAGGTGGGGAAGGGGGTGAAGGTTCTGGAAGTG
>JAUTXX010372946.1:0-13264 GCA_032273605.1 Panulirus laevicauda | reverse complement strand
AAATCGAAGTTTTTTTTTTTTTCTAGACTTCATTGTTTAATAAACTTTCAGCATCTTTAGAAACAATCACTAACTACAATTTGGAGAAATCACTAGTCTAAAAACTGCTTGGTCCCAAATGTTCCGAACTAAAGACAATTCACTTCATATGTCTCTTTACTCACTCCATCTCCTACTCTGACATCCCCCCCACAGCCTCTTAATCATCAATTGTCAATCTAACACCAATGGATGGACTAACTTACAAATATTCCTTTCTTTTTCTCAAAAATATTACTGCCTCTCCTCAGGTAATGCTTTGATGCCTGTGTCTTTGCTATATGCATCAAAAAAGTTACTGATGTGGGAAAGAAGTCATAAATCCCCTTTTCCTCTAAAATCATCTCTTCTCAGTTATTGTAACTGTTAAGGCCATTCAGACAAGGCACCTGATATACAACACTTAAAAACTTCCTTTGACTTGCAATCAGCTTTCAACTCAGCCCATCACTGCAAATACAGCCTATCCCAAGGGTGACTATTCAGATTTTTCACATCACTTTCCTCTCAAGTCAACTTTTGTCATTTCCTAAATCTTTGAATGTCTCCTGAACTGTAATCCTCTTAACCCTTACACTAATCTGGATCTTACATGAGGAATTAATAACACCTGCTCTGGACATGTTAGGAATCTTTCTGTATTTGTTTCTAACATTTACAGTCTCAAGTCTAACCTCCCCATTAGTAAAACACCATTTCTCTATTTCTTCCCTGTTCAAGACACTCTGTACTGTCAACATTAAATATACTGGTAGGTTCTTATAAATCTAATCCAAAAAACAGTGAAAAGAAGCTACAAATGTGGTAATCAAGTCCTTGACTCCTATTTTCTAAGTCACTATAGGACAAGTTCCAGAGAATTGGAAAATATAGTATCTTCCTCCCAAAAAATCATCACCCTGTCAGGTTAGTTTCCATAGTTTGTACACTTACAGAAATAATCATTTGACAAACAACTAAATCATTTAAGAGATCACCACTTGATGATTCACAGCATGATTCTAATGAAATAATGCTTGATTTCTTTTATGACACAATATATTCAAAAAGTATGATGAAAAAAAAGCAGTTGATGTCTTCTCTTTAGATTTTCAAACAACATTCAATAAAGTCCTACATCAAAGTTACTTGCAAAGACTGTCACTTTGGTATAGAAAAGGTAGCATTTAGCTTCTTTAGTTAAAAAGTTTGACTAACCATAAACAAAGAATAATGAAAAGTAGTCAAACCTCGAAGTGGCTAGAATTAACTAGTGTGCTAAAGGGATCAGTCTGAGGACAAGTTTTCTTTTTCACACTAATTAATGCACTGCAAGATATGAAAAGTTTCAGGCAATATCATGTTAGGATATAAAGTTAAAACAGAAATTGAACATCTTCAGCTGAGAAGTGACATAAAAACTGAAAAACTTGACTCACACCTGAAAAACAAAGTCTAAAGCTGATGAGTGCAAAGCTGCATGAATTGGCAGTAAAAACAAGCAAGCAAGCTAAAGTATGAATCTCTGCAATTACAAAAAGTAAATGAGAGAAAAAAAAGGCTACAATGTACTAAATCTAAGTAAGCAGTACACAGAAGCAATAAAAATGGCAGACAAAATTATAGACTTCCTTGCAACTTTCTTGAATTCTGCTGTAATAATTTCTAACGCCATAAAACCAAGAAAGCAATAAAAAAGGCTAACAAATCTCTACGCACAATAAGTATGACAATTAAATTCAAGCCAAAGACACTAATCCTCACTCTGATTCACTGGTTCATTCCCACCTGGAAAACTATTTTCAGTTTGGTCACCTGACATGAAAAATAACAAGGCAGCCAGAGATAGTACAGTACAGAGGTAAGTAACCAGGATGATTCATGGATTGAGAAAATAATTTCGATGAAAGACAGCCAGACAAATTCACATCGCTTAATAAGAGAATGTTTAGAAGTGATTCAACACAGATACTAACAAATTATCAGTCTTTGACAATTTTGTTCTAAGTAGGTGTATCTGTTTATACTTGTAGATAAATCTTGTTAGCAGTTTATCTTAAATGAGGTACATTGGTTTTTCTTCAGAAGAACTGTTCACATATAGAATGATTTACCAGAGTAGCTGAAAGTTAACATTCCTAACCATGACGCATTCATGGGCTGCCAAGGGTAAAGTGCATATGTTTGAATCCAGGTTACAAAAGTCAGTCCAAAGTCAACCCTCCTGTTCATCCACCCCTAAGGGTTGGTCAATAAAATGGAGAAGGCATATGACAGGGTTGATAGAGATGCTTTGTGGAAGGTTTAAGAGTATATGGTCTGGGAGGTGAGTTCCTAGAAGAAGTGAAAAGTTTTTATCAAGATTGTAAGGCATGTGTACGAGTAGGAAGAGAGGAGAGTGATTGGTATCCAGTGGCAGGGGTGTGAGATGTCCCTATGGTTGTTTAATTTGTTTATGGATGGGGTGGTTAGGGAGGTAAATGCATGAGTTTTGGAGAGAGGGGCGACTATGCAGTCTGTTGGGGATGAGAGGGCCTAGGAAGTGAGTCAGTTGTTGTTCGCCGATGACACAGCTCTAGTGTCTGATTCATGTGAAAAACTGCAGAGGTTGGTGACTGAATTTGGAAAAGTGTATGAAAGGAGAAGGTTGAGAGTAAATGTGACTAAGAGCAAGGTCATTAGGTTCAGTAGGGTTGAGGGACGACAAGTTAATTAGGATGTAAGTCTGAATGGAGGAAAATTGGAGGAAGTCAAGTGTTTTAGATATCTGGGAGTGGACTTAGCAGTGGACAGAGCCATGGAAGCAGAAGTGAGTTACAGGGTGAGGGAGGGGGTGAAGGCTCTGGGAGCAATGAAGAATGTCTGGAAGGAGAGAACGTTATCTTGGAGAGCAAAAATGGATATGTTTGAAGGAATAGTAGTTCCAACAATACTATGTGGTTGCGAGGCATGGGCTATATATAGGGTTGTATGGAAGAGGGTATAAGTGTTGGAAATGAATGTTTAAAGACAATATGCAGTGTGAGGTGCTTTGATCGAGTAAGTATTGAAAGGGTAAGAGAGATGTGTGGAAATAAAAAGTGTGGTTGAGAGAGCAGAAAAGGATGTGTTGGAATGGTTTGAACATATGGAGAGAATGAGTGAGGAAAGATTGACAAAGAGGATATATGTGTCAGGAGTGGAGGGAACAAGAAGCAGAAGACTAAATTGGAGGTGGAAGGATGGAGTGAAAAAGAATCTGAGCTATCTGAGCCTGAATATACAGAAGGGTGAAAGGCGTGCAAAGAATAAAGTGAATTGGAACGATGTGGTATACTGGGGTCGATGTGCTTTCAATGGACTGGACTAGGACAGGTGAAGCATCTTGGGTAAACCATGGAAAAGTCTGTGGGGCCTGATTATGGATAGGGAGCTGTGGTTTTGGTGCATTACACACAACAGATAGAGGCTGCGTGTGAATGAATGTGGCCTTTTCTGTCTGTTTTCCTGGCGCTACCTCGCTGAAGCAGGGAAGGGGAAATGATGCTGTTTCCTCTTGGCGCAGGGTAGTGACAGGAATGGATGAAGGCAAGCAAGTATGAAAATGTATGTGTGTGTAAGTATGTATATGTGTGTATGTAAATGTATATGCATATGTGCGTATATGGGCGTGTATGTATATATACGTGTATATGAGTGGATGGGCCATTCTTTGTCCATTTCCTGGCACTACCTTGCAGATGAAGGAAACAGTAATTATGTAGAATAAAAAATAATAATGTCTCTATAAGATGGGCCCTTGACTGAAAAGAAAAGGCAGACATAGGCCATGTCACACCAACATCTTCAACAATGCAAGGCCTATAAAGATACCCATTTATACAAAAGTAACTCTCAGGTATGACATGAAACTAATTCTGGGCCAATGTAATGAGTATACTTAAGTGTTGGCAAAGATAAGTTACCTTTTAGCAGCAATGTTTTTTAAGAAGCACCTTTGTTGATGATGCATACAGTAATAATTGCCATTATGAGAGACTATGAAATTTATACAACCAAGACTTCATGTGTCTAAAAAAAAATCATGCCCTAGAAATCTAGGGGAGTCGGCAAGACTGACGTTCATCATAAATTCAAAAATCTATTCTCCTCTTTTCATTCACATGGATATATCAAGAAAAGTTAGACAAATTATCAGTATTGTAAATCACCCGTTTATTACTATGCAGATAATTATATCTAGTGCTCTGCATGAGCTAGGTTTATCAAATATTTGCTTATCTTTGTTGACTCATACAACTCTTTCTCTTCTCCACCATCACCAATGTAACACTAGTACACAGCGAACTTTTCCTCGAGCTAGTTGTTCAACATCTGGCGAATCATTATTATAATTAGTGCCTTAAAAACCATTGCTAATTAGCCTCTAATTGATGTGAAGCAGATTCCAGAGCAGGACCTTCCCCCATCATTTTATATGGGTAACTACGATACTTTATCCCTGGAGATAGGGGAGAAAGAATACTTCCCATGTATTCTCTGCTTGTTGTAGAAGGCAACTAAAATGGGTAGGAGCAGGGGGCTGGAAATCCTTCCCTCCAGTTTTTACTTTTCCAAAAGAAAAGAGAAGGAGGCCAAGTGAGTACTTTCTCTCTAAGGTTCAGTCCTCTGTTCTTGACGCTACCTTGCTTACAAGGGAAGTGGTGAATATGTACAAAAAACTAAGATACTAGGATTCTTTCTCAGTGCTAATTGTAGTTGCTTCTGACAAGGCATCTCCAGATACCAATAAAGCATGCCTTTCAATTTTTTATTTAAAAAATGCCATAAAGACTATTCCAAATTAGCCACAAATTGATGTGGAGCAGGTGTCTAAGCAGGACCTTCCCCCATCATTTTATTTAGGTAAATGTAATAATAGGATTCTTTCCTAATGATAATTGTAAATGCTTATGACATGAGACATCTCTACATACCAATAAAGCATGCCTTTCAATTCAAATGATGGCAGAAAAAGGCAACCCACTCCAGAATGGCTAGGATCCCCACAGGGTAAGACAATGTGCTATATGGGTAACTAAAACTTTAACATTTTTTTTTCTTGAGATAATTACAGTCGCTTATGACATAAGGCACTTCTCATACCAATAAAGTTGTCCCTTCAAATCTAAATGAGGTTGGGAAGAGGCAATCCAGTGGGGTCCCCATACCATAAAATGTACAAAGACATCTGCAGTCCTTTAGAGGTAATGCTATGGGTTGCAATGGATTATTCTTTTGAGGCATTCACACACACTCTGGTCAGCAGTATGAATACTATCAATTCACTTGTAATAATATCCACTATCAACATATTCATTCTAACGTGAATGTACTTAAACTGCCTTTACCGTAAAAATGAATCAAAAACTCTTCTGAATCTAAAAATCAAGGGCCAATACATAATGTCACAATCCACTTGTCATACATGACAAGCTACTCAGTTATCTCTTTACAATGTATTATTGTTACGAGGTTATCTCTACAATGCATTATCCATTACTAGATTCTCTACTTAGGTATCTCTTTACAATGAATTACCCATTACTAGGTTCTCTTTACAATGTATTATCTGTTCAGCTTCAAGATATACAATCTAGTTTTCAAATTTATTGTGGACTTTTAGAAGATAAAAAGTTCCAGATTCCATAAATTTCTTAGATGTAATTATGTATTTTGACAAGGGGAATAGGAACACCAAGGTATCCATATTGTAAACATACTTCTATCGTTCACTGAGGAGCTACTTAATCAGGGAAGTTCATATCCAATCGGATCCAATGATGGTAAACTATCTTTAAAACCAAAAAGTTGTTGCAACTTTGATGTTATCCTCATTGAGTACTGTTTAAGAATAAAGCTTCTTTACAATTACTTGCTTTAGGTTTAAATTTTGCTGACAGCCTTCTATGTTCTGCAGAAGCTCTGAAGCAATAGCACAACAGATGTCCAGCAGTTAAAACGAACTTCTAAACAAAATATAATGACCTTAAGCGTATCTGATGCTCACTTCTGAGTTCATTCAAGCAGGAAATGATCTGAACTTTCACATCTACTAATTAAGAAAATTTTAACTCATATCCTGAGTACAATACTACTAAAACAGAGGATATGATAATTCTCTCACTCAATGATATATGTGGTCAAATTTACATACCATTCCAAGTTTAATAACTCTATGGTTAGTTCTAAGAACTTCAACAAAGTATTGTAAATCACATGATTATTGAAGGTGGAAGAGAAGATAATTCTGTATGAGTATATAGTTTTGTACAGTTTATATTGACAGCAATATCATAATCAAGAGACATTCTTTTGAAAGGTTTTGTTAATCAAAACTTCTCTAAAGCAGTTATCGTCTGTACTGCATCATGCACTCACAACAAATATTTTGGTTATGCCAAAATGACACATTTAAGCACCTGCCGAAAGTCCTAAAATGCATTAGTTCCTCGGTGTTATCCACCATGTAAACTGCTAACTTCTCATATGCTTTCAAAAGAAATTTAATGCTTGCTTAACTTCAAATAATTATGTTATTAGGACAATAAAGCAAACTAAGACTTCAGCTAAACCTAATAACCAAGGAATGGCAGAACAAGCTGCACATGCCCTAGGAGTGTACCTCTGATTCTGGGATTAATTCCAACTTCTGTAGACAATGAAGCCACCACCAACTCCTCTTATGGTAGCAGGTATCCATTTGTTTGTTAACATAACTTTTTGTTCAATTCCTTTGTCACTGTTTTGATTTTTAACTGTCCATGAATGGCTGTAATTCTGGAAAAAAGTTACTGTTATCATTATCACTATCATCATCATATCCTTATATGTAAAGTATAGAGTAAACTCACACACACACACAGGAATAAGAGAGAAACTCCTACAATAGGGGAAACAAAGGATGCATATTAGAGGAAACTATTCCACAAGGGTTGAGGTGACCAGGTGGAGTGCCATAACATTTTGTTCTGGGACCATTTCTCTTCTTCATCTATATTAATGACTTGCCTAAAGGTAAGGAATCTTACCTGAATATGTTTGCATATGATGCAAAGGTCATGAGGGAAGTGAAAAGGGAGAGGATTGCATCAGCTATAAAAAAGACCTGCATAGACTCCATAGCTGGTTTGAAACATGGTTGATGAAATTCAACCTATGCAAAAGTAAAGTAATGAGGATGGGATAGAGTGAAAGATGACCTCAATATGTTTATCACCTCAAAGGAAATAAGCTTCAGGATTCTGAGTGTGAGAAGGACTTACAAGTTGAGAACATCCCTAACCTGTTGCCAGAAAACCAAATTAGGAAAACGGTTAGGGAGACAAACTGTCTGTAAATAATTATCAGAACAGCTTCCAAGTACATGTATAAGGAAACATTTAGCAAGCTCTTCATATCTCAGACAAGATTAAAACTAGAATATGCTTCTCAGGTATGGTCACCTCACCCTGATGAAGCATAAAGAGCTCATAAAGAAGGTCCAGAGTAAGGCAAAAATAATGGTACCAGAATCAAGACAGCTAAGTTACAGAGAAGGGCTGGAGGCTTTAAATTTATATCCACCTCAGAAGAGAGTATAGTGAGGAGTGACCTGATCACAACCTTAAATTTTCAAAAGATGGATGATGTGAACTGTAAATATTTCTTCGAGAGATGTAGGAATAAAGCAACTAAAGGAAATAACATAAATCTGAATAATAAATGTGTTAATAAGGATGTACAAAAATACTTTTACAGAATGAGAGTAGAGGATGAATAGAACAGAATGACTCAGGACATAAATTTAAGAGGTTGTTTGTGTGATCGTAGAGAATGTTCAACAGTAGACCCCACGAGTAAAAAACTCCCTTCCCACTCAGTACAAGTAATTACACACAAACACACACACCATATATACATCTATACATCCAAAGGGAAGGGAGTAAAGAACACAGGTGAGATGCAACTTCAGAGCACACTGAAATTACAAGTGGCATGCCCTAGGGCTCTCTTCAAGGACTGCCGCTATTCTGTGTGGAAATAAATGACTTGTCCGATGGACTGAAATCATACATAAAAACAGTTTGTGGACATTGCCATGATCATGAGAGAAATAATGAATGATGGTGATTGCAACAGCTTACAGAAAGACCTAAAAAACTCCAAAGTTGGTCTCACGATTGGAATAAAAGGTTCAATCAAAATAAGTGCAAGATTATGAGAAAGGGGCACAGTGAAAAAAACACCAATGCATTTATTATCAAAAAGGAATTAAATTAAGGAATCTGTATGTGAGAGACCCAAAAGTTGACAAAATGCCCAAATTCTTGTCAAAGCAACGTAACAAGAAAATAAAAAGATGCAAATTGTCTTATCATGAATATAAAAATAAAATTCAAGTATATGGATATGAATATGTTCAGTAAATCAAACCATAACTTGTCTTGCAAGACTGGTCACTGCACCTAAATAAACACAAAGCTCTGATTCACAGGATACAGAGGAAAAACAACCAAGATGGAATCTAAATTATGAGGAATGAGCTATAATGAAAGGATAAGGGCTATAAAGTTGTTCACCATGGAGAACACAATAGAGAGAGGAGACCTAATAAGAGCCTTCAAGTTTTGTAAATCAGCTGAATGATACTGACAGTGAACAGTTCCAACAGATGGATGGAATAAACTAACCACAGGTTCAAATGGCTACCTGATGACATAGTTCAAAGAAAAGAACTCCACAAGTGTATGGATTAATAGTACCCAAATAGAACCCTGTGGTACTCTGTTAAAGAACTCAGCCCATTTTGAGAAAGCTTATCTGACATGCGACCTTCATTCCTTCTGCATATATAACATTATATCCATTGAAGGAGTTTTCCCTTACTTCTGCCTGGTGATCCAGTCTCTTAATCAGCCTCACATGCAATACAGTGTCAAATGCTTTCTGGCTGTCCAAATTAAAACAATCAACTCAGTCTTCCCTTTTGTCTAAGAGAAAGCTTAACTCTCTTGCAAAATTCTAGAAGTTCGTTACATGTGACCCCCTTTCCCTAAATCCATGATGTACCTCACTTAGATGATTACTTGCCTGTAGAAAGTCATCCATTGCTTTCTAATTACATCATTTCTCCTCTGATTATCTTTTCCAGAACCTTACAGACCACACTCATCAGTGAGACCAGTTTGTGGCTCAAAGCCTGCTCCAGGTCTCCTTTCTTAGACAGTTATGATTTTTGCCCTATTTTATTCCCTTGGCACTCTGCCTCTCTCCAGTGTCATCTTGAACAGAATTTCATGAGGTTTGTCCAGTGTGTCTGCACAAATCTTTTTCATATATGATAAAATTTCATCAGGACCATGAGCCTTGTATGAGTCAAATCTTTTACTTTTTATGTTTCACTAATGTCTTTTCTAAACATTTGTGTTTTCTAAAACCTCCTCTCCATTCAATCTCATTCATCATTAAGCTACAGTGTCCCACCGTAAAAGCACTTTTGAATTTCCTAATCCATCGCTCACATAACCTTACAACATCCTCTCCAATTCTTCTATCCGAATCCCTTTGCCTGATCACGTGCTAACAATTTACTTCTGATAAATCTATGAAAATGTTATGGATTTTCTCCTGCCTTGTCCACAGTTTTCTCCTTAAAGTTTCTTTTTTCTTCTTTCTTATCCTGCAATACTTGTTCCTTGCTCTTTTATATCTAGTAAAACTGGCTGGCTGGAGTGTTTCAATCAAATCATTCTTCCTCTTTTCTTTACATTCTGTCTATACTTAAGGCTAGATGTATTCCTACGCCTACTACAATGTAAATATAGCAAAACCTTTCCCCCAAATAGCCCTAGTTCTTCCAGCTGAAACTCCTACTACAATGTAAATATAGCAAAACCTTTTCCCCAAATAGCCCAAGTTTTTCCAGCTGAAACTTCTACTACAATGTAAATATAGCAGAACCTTTCCCCCACATAGCCCTAGTTCTTCCAGCTGAACTCTATTTCCAAATATTCTTTAATGTAGAAATTGTTGGGTACTATCTAGTTTCCATACCAATATCAACTCTTTAAACCTTGTTTTATCTCTGCTCTCTTTACCTCTTCATATACCACATAAACTCAAGCATCACATGACCAGTTTTTCAATTTGGTGTATCATACAGTGTATGTTATTCTCAAATTACCAGACTTGTGCATAAAGACATGATCTAATAATGATAGTGTATTACTCCCTCTGATCCCACTATGCTCAGTGACATTCTGGTACAGGTATTTTTCCTATATAAATTTAAGTTTGTGCCTCCATGACTCTGTCTCCATAAGAGTCCAAATTCCTCTATCTCTTTACATCCAATATTCCATTTTATTATTTTTCATATTTCTGGGATGTGAATGTTTTAATGCCAAATGTATAATTCTAATTATTCCTATATCATTATCATTGTATATTTGTCATGCATCATTAAAACAATTCTTTCCTAAATCTACCCTTCCCATCAAGTATTGTTTGAATGGACCATGCTCCAGTATTTCCAGAAAATTAGTGTCCTCTTATTGAGAGAATCAATCCTCCCCTTTTATTGTGTGTGTTCTTTTTCCCCACTTACTGTCATGCAACCTCCAGGACAGAACAGATAAGAACTTATATTAAAGTATGTTTTGTCTCCAGTCCTTGAATTCAGGCTCTTTAACAACTTTCTAATAATCCACCTGGATTTCTACACCATACTTTCACTCTGATATTTCCAACATTTACATTCCTAATCTCTCTACGGTTGACTTGATTTGATTCTGCTGAATCTGAAAGGCTCCATGACCTATAAGTTACCGAGTGTTTTAAGCAAGAAAAAGATACTTGAAAACTTATTCAAATTTATAATAAATTATACATTTAGGATTCCTTTAAAAAGTTCATTATATATACAAAAACCTTATGGTCTAAAATTCCTCTTATACTTTTCATTCTTCTACTGTTATCATATAATTTGTATACTACCTGGCAACCAACCTCAGTTACCTGTGAATATTCCAAGTAGTCAGCCGTGCCTGGGTGTGCCCTTACACCTCAAGAATTTAGCCTGGATTCATTACACTGTGTTGTTGTTGTTGTTTTGTTTATCATAATATCTTTTTTCAAACAGAAATTTTTTTTGTGTATGTCATTCTAAACATTTAGTGAACTGCTTTATGCTGTAATGCTCAAAAGTGCGATAAACTGAGACATACAAAAAAAAATTTCCTTCATGTTGTGTGTGCTTAGGACACTGCATAGATTAAGTAAACACAGGAAGCTGCTTGAAGTTTAAGGAAAATAGGTCAGCATTTTCCTGTATGTTATCACTACATCTTTTGAAACAGAACTTTTGTCTTCCACTATAGGATTTGTTCATTATCTTTCACAATGCACTGGTATAAGCTCCAATAAATTGAAGCATACAAAATAATACACATTCAGGTCACTTGAACTGAGGAAACGTGATACCTTTGTGGAAATATAGTGCCTGCAACATAAAGAATATCTCAGTGCTCATGAGGTTGAACTTACAGTATGGGTTGTTTCATGAGCCTCATACTGGAGGTTCTCAGAGGAAAATAAGGTTATGATCCTGGCAATGTCAGTCAAGTGAAATGTTTTCATTTGAGTAGGTAAAGCCAAGTTTTCATTGGATTAATTAAAACCCATGTTATAACTGTGGTTATATTCAAGACCAAAAATTTTTCCAACATAATTCTCATGTATAGACTATCCTCTAAAATTTCAATCTCAGCTTAATGGCAATACAAAGCACTCCATCATGATACCATCAATATATCACACACTATCATGATGTGGATTTGACTCTCTGATATGGCAATTCATTGCCATTTCAGTGGTAAATAAGATATCTATTGATTCTTACTGAAAATGGTGGTGACAAATGATTGAGGTACGTGGCAGTGGTGGAGTGGGATGGGGATGGAGCAGAAACCTTGTCAAGCCTCCAAATTCAGTTTATCCAATTCATTATGTAATACCTACATTTGTTGAAAAGCATGGTCATTGTATGACCAATTCTTATGATTTCAAGTTAGGTAGATCTTACTTATATGGCACATTAAGAATACAAAAACTTGGTGTTCCTTATAAGGTGACTGTCAGTAGTTGGAATATGATAAGAATCTTAAGTTATCTTGCTTTGCTATCATCAAAAAAGGCATTATAACTGAAAAAATCCCTATATATTTAACTTTTCATTACTAATTGAAAGAAAATTAGAACATCTTTTTATTTTTTCAGTTAGTTAAGTTCTAAAAATTTGTAACCTAATTTTTTATTATTGCTTTTGCAAAACATCATTCCATGAACCATCATTCTTTGGAGTTCCCTGTATTTATTAACAGAATTCCCTTTTATTATTTTAGCATGTTCAAGGTCAGCAGTGTTCTACACACAACTGGAAGCTTGGAATCCAGTTTTTCAATAATCTTGCAGTGCCTTTCATTCAGAGATCCTAAGGGAACTGCTGGCTGCAGCTACTGATAGGATACACGCTGTAACCTGCAGGGCAAATACAACTCAAGAGTTTGTCATGACCAGCTTACTGAGTGCATCAGGGTGTGTGATTTTGACTTGAGAGGCAGCACTGTGGGTGTTAAGACTCCCTAAAATAGTCCTTCTTTGCTGAATCAGGGAAACCAATCGTTTTAAGTAATGCACTGGAATGCTAAGCCCCTTAACCCTTTTGCTGTGATAACATGGAAAATTCTCAGTAATTTTCAGCTAGCCACAATAACAGTTTTCTGAATCATTCTTAAAAAAACAGGTGAAGGTCCCTAAAATTCATTCACCTTCCTAAAACCTGGAAATGGCACCAGAGTCCCGTACAGTGCTGCCCCATATGGTAGCTGGCTGAAGTTTCACAAACAATGACTCAGTCAGCTAATGGATACTGTCCGCTTAATGGTTCACTCAATCCTGTTTTTGTTTTACTTTGTGTTCACTATCTAAGGTAGTTTATGGATATTAAAATGTCAAAATATGCTGCATGTGTTTTATGTATCAATGCATAAATAATGCTCGCAAAACCAGGTAGCTTAGCACCCTTTATGTCAGTCATCTTAATTTTTTTGGGGCCCTTTACAGTTTATTCATCATTCTGAATATGATATGGATAGGGAGCTGTGGTTTCCGTGCATTACACATGACAGCTAGAGAATGAGTGTGAATGAATGTGGCCTATTTTGTCTGTATTTTCCTGGTGCACATC
>JAUTXX010372835.1:0-13264 GCA_032273605.1 Panulirus laevicauda | reverse complement strand
CACGTCCATCATCGTGTTCAACGCTTACAACACGCCCATCATCAACGTTTTCAACGCTTGCAACACGCCCATCATCATTTTCAACGCTTAAAACGCCCATCATCGTTTTCAATGCTTACAACACGTCCATCATCGTGTTCAACGCTTACAACACGCCCATCATCAACGTTTTCAACGCTTGCAACACGCCCATCATCATTTTCAACGCTTAAAACGCCCATCATCGTTTTCAATGCTTACAACACGTCCATCATCGTGTTCAACGCTTACAACACGCCCATCATCAACGTTTTCAACGCTTGCAACACGCCCATCATCAACGTTTTCAACGCTTACAACACGCCCATCATCAACGTTTTCAACGCTCAGACATGTCCCACGTTTCCTATCAATATTCGCGTGAAAAAAAATGCAGATCAACCCAAACCCTCATGAGTGAACCAACACTGGCGAATTTTAGCTCATAATTTAACCACTTTACTTCCAAACCACACAAGCTGTGGCCAGAGCAGGTCAATAACGACACAGTGTGTGCGTCCATACTTCGTTCCGAGTAAAAGGAATGCATCCGTGAGTTAGTGGAGTCACTGGGTAACACCAGAAGTCTCAGAGGCACTGGTCCTGGTGTAATCATAACTAACTATACATCCGCTCGCTCGTGGTAGAGGTCAAAGCATCATCTGCTGCCCTACAGATAAACCAGCGGGGCCTCTGCCCGGCCGCCGGTGAGGCAAGCTAGACGCGGCCGCGTGGAGCGATAGCCTTACGTATTCCGAGAGACCAGGGAAGGCCATCTTGGCTGGGCTTACAGAGCCAGGCTCCTCCTCCGTGGAGACGGACGGACGAGCTGGGTGTCACAATACCTCGGCAGGACACAACACTCCATACTTCCCCATTCCATAAACACCATAATCGCTTCTCTTAACACGCTGGATGCTACTGCGTACGAAATATGCCTTCTGTCGAGGCGCAGTAAGGATCAGAACAACAGGTCGGCAGATGTGACATATAAGCCGGCGTATACGCCGAGGATGGGTTACTCGCTCCTCTGTTCTGACACCCGCTGAACAACAGCACAATATATATGTAATATCATGACCGTCTGCGAAAAGAAAGCAACACCACCTGGAATAATCGTGTAAGGGCGTTGAAAACGATGACGTATTGCAGCGCTGAGTTGATGATAGCAAGCAGCCGAAGGGATATAAACCGCTTCTGTATATACTAACAAAAACTAATAATCTAAGATGGAAGACAGAAACCTACCCAGGATGCCATAAAAAAAGAAAAACTAATCTAATCTCCACAAAATGTAAATATAAAACAAGTTTTCTGATCTACTTCAGATGAAAACAAAGACGAGACCCCCCCCCCCCCCTATGTAAACAAAAACTGGTGTACATAGAAACGTCTCATCTCGTCTACGGCAGATTTAAACATAATTATTCATCTACCCTTCCTCAGGTATGAACAAAAACTAATAACCAAACATACTTCTTTCCTTATATACAAACTAACGACCCATCTTGCTAACACCCATGTCAACGGGGGAAAAAATAACAACCTACCGAGCCCCGCTTGCCCAGTCCCATGGTCGCAATACGATATGCGCTTCGCAAACAGTGAACCATCGGCCATGTCTGCGTTGTTATCAGCAGTCAAGCACAGTTCTACGAGGGGAAGGATATACGATATGCTTCTCCCCTTACCAGCGAGTGTGTCTGGGTCGAGGTTAATCTCCCAATGAACTAGGCTCCCGTAACCTGACCAGCTCAACACTATCTACAATACAAGGCTCCAGTAACTTGACCAACTCAACATTTATCTACAATCACCATAAACTTTCACCGATTTACCCTGCTTTATCGCATCGACTCTGATAAATATTTCTAATTCTTTCAGCAAGAGAAAATATGATCATCGTCCAACGCACTGCGCCGCAATCACTACGGAGCGCGATTATGGTCATTTAAAGTGTGGACCGGCTTCAATGAACCTGGTCTCGGGGGCCATGGTGTCAGCTAAACCCTCCCTAGCGTTCGTGCTCACCTACCCAGAGGATGCGCTTAAAGCACCGACGTCACCACACCTTATGACACGCCATAAAAAAATTCAGTAATCCAACTGACAAGTTGTAATGATTCATGATTACTGGCTAAATATAAGAGGAAATGAATCAGAGTTCCAATATAAGAAGTAATGATTCCCTTCCAAGCTAAATAAGAGTCAAAGATTCACAGTTCCAAGATGAATATAAGTAGTAATGATTCAATTCTACGCTAATTATAAGAGGCGGATTCACAGTTCAAAATCAAATTAAAGTTGAACTGATTCAGTTCTAAGCAAAATATAACTGAAACTGATTCAGTTATATGAAATAACGATTCAGCTATATGCTGAATATAAGGGGAAATAATTCAGGGTTCCAGGTTCTACATAAAAAGCAGAGATTCACTTCTACACAATTTAAGAGCCAACAATGCAAAGTTCAAAGCTTGATATGAGGCATGGATTTTTCCAAGCCAATTATGAGGCAACAATTCAGTTCCAAGCTAAATAAGATGCAATGACTGAGAATTCCATGCTGAGAGGCAATGATTCAAAGTAACCAAATGAACTTTGGAGGCTATACTACCTTCTTACTTCTGTCTCTTACACATTATACTCCAAAGAACCCTCCTAAATTCCTCAAGTCGACACTTCCTAGGACATCCCACCCTTCCCCCCCCCCCAAAAAAAATGACAATACTCCTAAGAGCCCTTTCACCCTAAATTCTTCATCTCTCAATAGCCGTCCCTGCAATTAACTTTTTTAAGAGCCCTACTAAATTCTGTAATCCTCAAAAGCGATCCCTTAACACCCAAAGAACTCTCTAACAAACCCCTTCCAAATTCTCTGAAGCTTGTCCCTCTAATCAACATTCCCAAAGAATCCTCTAAAAATCCCCTCCCAAATTCTCCAGTCTTAGAATCCAATCACTCTAGTTAACATCTCTAAGAACTCTCCAACAAATCCATTCCAAATTCTTCAACTCATGAACCCCATCCATCTAGTCACCACTCCCAGGGATCCTCCAACAAACTCCTTCCAAATTCAACTCCTACAACCATATCCCTCCAAATGACGACATTCCTAGCTTTATCTCCAGCCACCTGGGCCTGGATTCTCGGCCAGGTGGCTGGGGAACTTACGCCCCCACCTTCTCCCCCAACACATCCAGATCTCCTCATATGACTTCCACAGCTCTAAATAAATAACAGATAAGGCTGGGGACTTACCAACGCACCTGACATCCTGTGGGCCTCTCCCTAACACACATCAGGCCTCAGTACTCATCTGTCCAACACTAAAACACCATTTGTTTATATCTTGTTCAGTACCATTCTAATACATTATTTGGTATTTTTGCAAAGCATCATTCTGAAAGTGTTTGGTGCTATCATGTTTATCATCAATCTACAATATCTGATATAATCCTATTTAACATGATTCAATTTATCAATTTACAACACTTTGTGAAAATCCTTTTCAGCAAGATTTTAAAACACTAATTGGTGTGATCTTTAACAGATCCTTCTAAAACTATTTAGTACTATTTTTTACACCATCAATTGTAAAAGATCTGACAATCTTTGACATTGCTACTTTAAGAGACATATTTTTTGTATTATATCATTCTACAACAATGCTTCGTACAATCTTCTGTATTACACCATTTTCTTTTCTTTAATTCCTGTTAATACTGTTACATCAGTAATAGTATTTACTACAAATATATAACTCTGTACAAAATTACTGAACAATATGACGTGGTACTTTGTCATATATAACTGTACCACTACACTTGGAACTGTCCTGTACGATTAGGTTCTACATTATTATGGGACCCAACTGCTACCCTCACAATCTAATATGGAACATAAAAACCTAGCTCCAGCTGAGGAATGAATTACTTACTACTGAATACCTAAATACATAAAGAAATGTCACCTTTGTATACATGTTAAGAAACATGCATGGCAAGTGTACGATGTGATTACATTCACTTGTGCTTCCACCAGGCCATGTACGTTTGTATGTTAATGTCTGGCTGTGTACATGTTTACCACTGTCTGTGTGTATGTGTGTAAAGTTTTATCCATGTCTGGCTTTGTAAATCTGTGTAAATATCTGTCTTGTGTGAATGGGTGTTCACATTTAAGTACGGCATGTCCGGCTTTGTAAATCTGTGTAAATATGTCTTGTGTGCATGGGTGTTCACATTTATATATGGCTAAGTAAATGTGATTCACTATTCATATGTATGGGAAGGTGCTTGACAATTCACATGTGGTCATGGGAGGGTACAAGGTATTAGCAAATGCACATTACTCTTTTGCATTGCTCCTGACAAATGTGGGAAAAAATGCATGTTTGTGGTCACCAACTACTCAACACATATGAGCCTTTGTGGGTCAGTTGCATACAAATTAGTTTACGTTGACTAATACTACGCAGTCTCATATCCTCACACCATTCGCATGGACGTGGGTGTACCATCCTTGGCTCTTTGTGACTCCCTGCCACTGACAATAACAGATGACTCATAGGTGATTCACTGGGTGGGACAACTAACCATCTTCAAGTTTCTCCCTCTACACAATACAAACAGACAAAACATATATATACGCCAAATCACTTTACACCACAAGTACATATATATGTATTTATTTGTAATCTTGTATAAATGGAGCCTGTCTTTACTTACAAGTACATGTCCTTCTTGCTGCATGTGCCTACTTGTGCACTCCTTATGGTATGTGAATGCTTGCCTATTTCACTGAGCTCCTTTTTACAAGTACATGTGTGCTTCTTGTTGGGTGTGTATGTTTGCCTGCTTGAGTATGCTCCTTTGTGCATATGCATGTGAGTGCTCACTATGTGTTTGCATCTTGTTGAATGTGCATGTGTGCCCATTTACAGGGACACCTGGCTATTTGTGTGTGCTGTTTCATTCAATTTGTAAAAATTTACTTGTACAGACTGGGAAGGGAGTCACATGCCTGTAGAACACTGTTCTTGAATTTCTATACTATCATACAGCTTTTTAAACTTTTGTATGTCAGCATCTGCAATTTCATTACTAAACTTATTCTGTTCATCCATCATGCTGACAATAAAAAAAAGTACGTCACCTCTTTTCTAACACACACCTTGCTTAATTTCTTGCTGTGGCCTCGGGTTGCTTTGCCTTTGCATCTTTCAAAGGACTGCTCACTAATAAGATCATCAAACTGGTTTAGAAAGTTTGAAGGTTGTGTTCAAGTCGCTCACTATTCTACTCTCTTCCATGGTGGATAGGTTATGGCCTATAACCTTTCACTTTAACTCAGGTGTCTTAATTCTGGTACCATTGTTGCTGTCCTCCTGCATGTGTATGTATGCCTGCTTGTGTATATCAAAACTTAAAGCCTCAAGCCTTGCACAGTTACATCCTGTGGAAAATGATCCTTTTGACACTGACTGCACTTCAGGACACTGAGGGGGAAAGGTGGAAAAGTTTATCTTCCACTATCAATCCCTGGCACTTGTGTGCATGCATGCCTATTTGTGTATGTAACCTGTTGCATGTGCATGTATTCCTGATTGCACTGACATGTAATAAACTGGATCCCATGCCTGTAAAAACTTTCTTCTGATACAGTGTGAACTGCAATTCAGAAATACTGTACTTAACATCTTATTGTATGTGCATGTGTGCCTATGTGCACCTTATTGTATGTGCATGTAGTTATCTATCTGTACTATATCAGACAGTTCTACACCAGTGGGGCCCCAGCTCTTGAACATTATTTATAACAAAACTTCAAGTTTTGTATAACGTCTGCATGTGCCTGTTTGCATGTGCATGTGCGACTGCTTGTGTACATCTAACCTTATTGCCCCAAAACAAACCAAGCTGACTCCCATGACTTAAACCTATGGATAATGATCCTTATGACATTAGAGCTAGGAGGTCCTTCAGGACACTGAAGGAGGGGTGGGGTTATCTTCCACTATCAGACCCCAGCAGCTGTCAGGTGTCAGCCCTGATAATAACAAGATAACCTCCCCAACATCCGCCAGGCCAAGCCTGACCTCACAGAAATCCCACATAAAATATACGATGTCATTTCTCTGAAGGAATCCAGGATTATAAAATTTCTACTGACCAAAAAGAATCTCAATCAATTTCACAAACAGTAGTGAATTTTTGTTTATCAGAAAAGGATGACAAGATGTTTCTGCCAGTACTAGAGACACACCCAATTAAAAACAGAGAAATCAACACCACCTACAATATTAATCTTCAAGGAGAGACAAACATTTGGGGGCGCATGTGTAAGCAACACAACAATAGCCAACAATAACAACTTTAATCTAGTATCAAAAAGATATGAATCTATCTGAAACTTGCTACTCTAGACTTATGACAGGTTATGCTTCCTTTTACATCCTGTCTGGACATTCTGGTGATCAAAGTCAGTTAGATTTAAGTTCGATTCAATGTTTTCAAATCTCCTTCAAGAATACTTATACCTACAACCTCCCAGGAAAAAGAGTTACAATTACTGAATAACACTTGCTCATCCTACATATAAAGGACTTTTTCTCTACGGAGAACACAAATCACCCTAAACCGTAACTTTGTTTATAGCAAGACTTCATTCTAGGATATAACCCTGTAACCCTACAGTCAATCAGAGGAATCGAAAAAGTTACTTTTTGATGTACACAACCAGTGTCTCTATTCAGGACACTAAATATGTATGTACAAAAACGAATAAAGTTAATCATATCGAAAGATTTCCAGTCAATTATGCCAATACATTCACAGGGATGCATTGCACATACAAAAACAACAATGCAAAAATGGTCCTTCTGGTACGCAATTGCAGGAGGCGAGGGGAGTGCCACTGCCCTTCCTGTCAACCCCACTACCCATAACACTGTTCTTGAAAAGTGGACATAATTGCTTTTCCAAGTACTGTAATACCTTCATGCTGCCTGACAACACATTACCCTATAATCTGTAAGCAAATGCAGTTTTCTTTTTATCTGTTCCTGGCACTATCTCATTAACATGGGAACCAAACGACAATCATAAAAGAAAAGAAAATACTTTTAAAGTGAAGTTTCTGTACCACACACAGGAGAGAGAGAGAGAGAGAGAGAGAGAGAGAGAGAGAGAGAGACTCTGGTTGGTGGGATAGTTGGACTGGGACATGATTGGCTGTTTGGTTGGCTGTGTGAAAGTATAGTGGGTTGAATGGTTAGTAGCATGGCTGACTGGCTTTGTTGTTGGCTGCCTAGCTCTCTGATTGGACTATGTGACTGACTATAAGGTTGTGTTGTAGGCTGGCTGACTGTGTGGAAAGCTTGGTTGCTGGTTAACTAGATGAGTAGCTGGTTTGGAGGCTAGCTGGTTATATAACTGGTGTAAGTAAGAGGATGTCTAGCTTATACATATAAATAAACTGGGTGGTTGGTTGACTGGTTGTTTAGCTTATTCGAAGACTCAATTGGTGGAAGGCAGCTCATCAGTTGTGAAGGTGACTGACAGGCTTATGAAAGAAAAACTGCTGCTGGCAACAAAGGTGAAGACTGGATGTAACATGATTATTTAAGTGTCTGACTGCTATAGGCTGTCAGTGTCACACTGACTCACTGTGGCTGGTAGAGTAGATGACAAAGTGGCTGTGGATGCAAGGTTAACATGGTGAATGATTATGACTGAAAAGCTACATGGCTGGTTACACTGCTGACTGGTTGCAGCTTAGATGCTCAAAGAATGTCTGTCTCTGGTGGTAAACTAGCAGTAAACGGACACTGGTATGGAAACTGGCTAACTGGTTGCATATAAGATGCTGGCAAGATGGATGGCTGATTACCCAAGTGAGTGGATGACTGGGCATGGGAGAAAGGAGAGTCAGACAGTTAGTTGATGAGTTATGGCTGAAAGGTTGGTTGAGTATTCGTGAAGGGAAAGCTGGCTGACTAGAAGTATGGTTGGATGGGATACTGATTGGCCACCAGCCACTTACCACAATTGGCTGACAGAGTGGACAGGCACCAGAGCGGGTGGGTATGTATTTCATTGATTTACCTATGTACAAGTGATGTGATATACTTATCAATTAATGCAGTGATTGGCTTCCTGACTACCTGACAAGATAAGACTGGTAAACTTATAAGCTGTCTGTCTGACTGGTCAAAGAAGAAAGGGAGTATTTAAGCACGGAGTGAATCATGGCAAGCTGATAATGAGGAGTCTCATACAGGATGTGGTGGTGATGGCTGTTCCCTGCGCTAACCATCTTTCAAACATGCATTTTTCTGTTACATACACAAATCACCTACACAACTAGAACCATTTATATATCAGTCACCACTCTACATCATAACTTTCATATTGACGGAGCAGTACACCTTTAAGTTTATATGAATAAAATCAATACATGAATATGACACTTACTACAGCAAAACATAAAAGAGTACACTCTTTTGTAGTACAATCCAAGACCCCCTTTTACAGTGCTAATGCTGCTTCAAGGCTGAGTAACAATCAGAACCAGGGAGAGGATGAACTCGTTTGCTGTGAAAAGTTCTTCAAGATTGTACTCCTTTTCATCCACTGACAACAATGTAACCTCACAGGAATTAGTGTAAACCAGTAACAGCAGCACATAACACAAGTATAGACGTATACAAGAGACATCACTTATGGTGCCTATCTGTGTGCTGCAGCATATATGACTGCAGATATACATATGAGTGACAAAGGTACACAAGTGGTACAAATTCATGAATGTATCATATACAAAAAATGTACATAATGATCATCATGCAGTGGTTATTGCAAGGTGGTACAATGGTACAAATACATGAAACTGGTAACAAAATTCAGTGGTAAAACTGTGCATGATGATGGTAAACACTGGAAAAAATTAGTAAAAGGTAGACAATACTGCTCATGTGAGTGACTATCAAGCATACACACAACATGGGCATAAACACTAGTACACCCAAATGGCAACAGTAAAAGTAAGTAACAGAGGTTAATATCAATATGTAAAACTGGTATGAAACACAATGCTGTACACACACAACAATGAAACACAGGAGTGACAAAGGTATAGGCAGTTAGTGTATATGAGTGTGTGGTACACACCGTAGATATATATTTTAATAATGAGCTTTCACACAATGGTATAAATAAGTTATGCAGGTGCATTCAGTAATGTATCATCACTGATGATGTGCATGAATGACAATAACGTGCGAACAAATAAAGGAAACTAAGGTAAACTTAACTGGTCAACAGACAGGTACAAATGAGAGGCAATGGAGTAAAAAATCAGCAAAAGAAGTGCTATATGCATATGAGTGCTTGCAGTACAGGGTGTAAACAAATAATAGCAGTACACAGTAGCATCAGCAAGACCCAGAGTAGTATAAAAATGCAGCAATACAAACTACACTGGAACAAATGTGTGGAAGAAATATACAATGTGGCTGAAAATGACTTCTAGTTCTTAAAAGTACACCCAGTGATACACAACACAGTAAAGCATTAATTCTTATTAACACCATATACAGAAGTGCACATGGCTATGTATCCAGCACAACCCTGAAGGGGCCCAGGAGTGAGCAGGTGTTCTGGTACCAGCGGAAGCCACACACTTCCTGTCGCACTGTGGCTTTATCTGCCCCCTGCTAACCCTAGATAACATCTCCTACCCTGGGTAACCCACCAAAACAGATGGCCTGGATGTCTGATATCTTATTCTTTTTGAAATACTTACCATCATACAATCTTTCTTTAGCACCTCAAAATCATCTCTCTGGGACAACCTAAAGGACAGGCATGATGGCACTATCTAAATTTCATCTCAACTGAAATACATCTCTAAGGTCATTAACATATCCCATCTGCTTTTGAGAGAGAAAAAGCAGAACCAGAGCAACTAAGGAAAATATAATTATTCGTTATCTATGTGAACCCATAATATTCTTCATTATTTGCTTTACACGTTATCAGTGAACTGAAAATATCATGCTAGGTGTTAGAAACCTAACTGAAAACATACATTAAAACATTTCATATATTTTTCATTATACTTAGTTGCTGTCTCTCGAGTTAGCAAGGTAGTGCAAGGAAACAGACGAAAGAATGGCCCAATCCACCCACATATACATACCTATACATTTCAACGCATACATATACATATATACACATACACAAACATATGTACACATGTACACATTCATACTTGCTGCCTTCATCCATTCCCGGTGCCACCCCGCTACACATGAAAAAGCACCCCCCGCGCGCACACGAGGTAGCGATAGGAAAAAACAACAAAGGCCACATTCATTCACACTCTGTCTCTAGCTGTCATGTGTAATGAACCAAAACCACAGCTCCCTTTCCACATCCAGGACCCACAAAACTTTCCATGGTATACCCAAGAAGCTTCACATGCCCTGGTTCAATCCACTGACAGCACGTCGACCCCAGTATACCACATCATTCCAATTCACTCTATTCCTTGCATGCCTTTCACCCTCCTGCATGTTCAGGCCCCGATCACTCAAAATCTTTTTCACTCCATCTTTCCACCTCCAATTTGGTCTCCCACTTTTCCTCGTTCCCTCCACTTCTGACACATATATCCTCTTGGTCAATCTTTCCTCACTCATTCTCTAAATGGTGAAAGGAGAGGAGGAATTAAAAGCCTGAAATTAGAGGAGACATGGGGAAAAATTCTGGGAGCAGAGATTTCACTTAAGTTTCTTAGTAAGGAGCGTGACAGCGTTGTTATTTCTTTAGTCAGACAGTTCAGTGTTTCTATTGCTAAAGTTGAGGTATGTATAGGGGCGCAGGTGAAGTGCATGTATAGGGAATCAGGAATGTATAAATCCATTTTGTATGGCTGGTAAGATTTAAGGGAGCCTGGTGACTGAGCAGATGATAAAGAAGTAATATGATTCCAAGAGAATTAGATGTTGTGTGTGTGGACCAAGTGCTTGCTTTGAAGACTATGTGTTAAATTTAATTGGAAAAAATGAGTGATCTGGGGAAAGCGTGTAATCAAGTCAACAAAAACACACTGCGGGAAACGGAACTATACATAAATGGAAATTATCTAATGCAGAAAACATTTACTGGGAGGGTAAGACATGTGTTAAAGTAGAAAGATAGGAGGGTGTGTGGTTCCATTTGAGAACGAGTCTGTGTCAAGGGATTGTGGCGTCACCATGGCTGTTTCATCTCTTCATGGACAGGGTGGTGAGGGAGGTGAAAGCAAGGGTTATGTGGTGAAGATGCAAGGAAAACAGTATTCTAGGGGTGTGATGTTAGGGTGGATAGGGCGAGGAGTGGAAGATGAATCAGATCTTGCTTTGCAGATGATATGTTTGTAGTGGCAAACTCGGGAGAGAAACTTCAAATGCTAGTGACGGACATTGGATGTGTGTAAAAGGAGAAAGTTGAAAATAAACAAGAACAAAAGTAAGGTAATGAGGTGAAGGAGGGAGTTGTGGCAGGATAGTTTGAGTTTAAGTTTAATTTGGTAGGATCTGGAGAATGTGGAATGCTTTAGGTATCTGGGAATGGATATGGCAACAGATGGAACCCATGGTGACTAAAGTGAGTCATAGGGTGGACAAGAGCACTAAGGTGAATTAAGAAGACGTGTGGAAGGAAAAGTCATTGAATGCAAAGGCAAAGTTGGGCCCCATCTCTTGACCATTCTTCACCTATCACATGATTTCTCTTTTAGGTAGGACTAGGGCGCTGCACACAGCTCATCGCAGGGAATGTATAGTTTAAAGATAAAAAGCCTTGTGAGATTACATGTTGTCGAGCGTTGTATGTAAGATGGAGAGGGAGTGTGTGTTTGATAGTGTAGTAGTCCCTGCAATGTTGTCATAATTCTGGTGATTGGTCCATGAACGCAGAAGAGAGGAAGAGGGTGGATACGCTGGAAACGAGATGCTGCAGAGTGATATATATATATAAGAGGCGTGAGGTACTTCAATGTTGATGAGCTGCACCGCTGTCATTAAACCTCCCGATTTCCAGGCGGTATTAACGGTAGTATGGTCCCGGTCTGTGCTTTGTCTAGAGACTACTACCGTGTGTGTGTGTGTGTGTGTGTGTGTGTGTGTGTGTGTGTGTGTGTGTGTGTGCGTGTGTGTTAAGTGAGCTCGTGCTTGTGTGTCTATTCTGTTTGTGTTGTTTATTTACGTTCATACTTCATTGTCTGTATGCCTCTCCTTCTGCCTGTTCGTTTTCTTTTTATGCGTTTACTAGGTATTGTCCATATACATGAACAAATAAATTCATAAGGGTTTATTGCATGCAGGCAGCCATTCTGCAGAAAATACATAGTTGAGGTATTATAGATATTACAGACCTGAGAGGTCATGATGGTTAGCTCATAATCATAAAGAACTGAAGATCAAGATGATGCTGGACATTTCCACACTTCGGATAAACACGTGCGTGAAGTGCACACCTGTAGTCAGGGTGACAGATATACAGGGAGCAGAGCAGATAGTATGGTTTGTACATGATGCACTTGCTTGAACATCAAGCGATGCAGTTTCCGTAATGCAGTGGTTGACGTACCATATAGCCTGACTACGATATCTGATCTCTTCATTTGTAGCGCTGTGCACTTGGTAATGGACTGTACATGATATTCACAACGGTAGGAAGAGGACTGTTCTTATATATGTCAGTACGAGAACTGTTTGGAACAAGTTGATTGTCGTGATGCAAGGCGGGTCCATTGTATAAAAAGGATGAGTACGTCTTTGTGACGAGTGTGTGTCTGCAGTTCCGTGGACAGGTTCCGTGTGTCTTGCATCTGTTATATATATGCGAGATTGTAAGCGTGTTTGTTTGTGTGCGTCTGGGTGTTTTTATTAGAGAATATAGGGAAATGTGGGATTACTATCAGTATGTTATCGAAAGGTATAGTTTTACATTCATGCACACACACACACACACACACACACACACACACACACGAAAAGTTCCCGAGTGCACTTTCGTGCAATAATCACATCATCAGGGGAGTTACAGGAGAGAAAAATAAGTCAGTTGTTATACATCGAACGCCATTTGGTGAACATGTGATTGTCCAAAACATACAAAGAGCGTTCATAAGCTTATCATTTTACAAATCTTATCAACAATAAAGTTATCTAATTTGTAAAAACCATCACTA
This sequence comes from Panulirus laevicauda, assembly GCA_032273605.1. Taxonomy (NCBI): domain Eukaryota; kingdom Metazoa; phylum Arthropoda; class Malacostraca; order Decapoda; family Palinuridae; genus Panulirus; species Panulirus laevicauda. The sequence continues at coordinate 4 of JAUTXX010372835.1, read as the reverse complement.
ATAT